>RJWJ010031502.1:0-10350 GCA_004363605.1 Indri indri
TTATACAGAAATATTGTAATGATTTGACTTTCAACATTCTGCATTCAGTCGTATGCAATTTAGACAAAAATAGAGAAGATAGGAAGCATGTAGAATTTTATCTCTTGCACATCACTAAACATAAATTCCTTAGAGGATATGCAAGTAGAAATTGATTTCTTTTTAAATCATCTTGGACAACATTATCTTGATACCCAAACCAGTTTCACCCACATTTATTATCAAAAGTTCCCATCTTTTAGGATATTTATTCTTCTGACTTTTTCTCAGCCATCATTTTCCTATACGATGTTACTTTCAGAATTATCTATAATATCGAGAGGTTATGTTAGCAGTGGATAAGATATAGGATAAAATTGCATGTAGATTCAAATATTTGGAATCTTTATGAAAAATCAGTCTATAAGAAAATACAAGCTTAATATTTCTAGATATATGTGAGAAAATACTAGTTATTTCTATGTTTATTCTTGATTCTTTGTGGACAAATAGGTAAGTTCTTCACAGGCAGATGTAGCCCAAGGAAAGCTAGTGGTGTAGTGATTCGTTTTCCAGCTTTCAAGAAAGGCACAAACTTTATTCTCTCTGAAGTTTAATGCCCCATATTTTAATGTTCTCTTTTGTTTCTCCCAACCCCACCACTCATGAAAGCTTGCATTCAAAGTCTTTATTCTCAAAAGCTGATAACACCTTCAAATGCCATTTTTCCTAGAGACATTTTAATTCTAGTAGGTATCAAATTGAAGAAAAATAGATTAAATTCTGAGACAAATAGATGGGTTAACATGTATAGTTAAATCTGCAATAAACAAAGAAACAAGGCAAAACATTTTCCCCTCCAGGAGAAAAAAGAAAGTTAAATATATTTTGATTCATCTTTCATTGCAATTTTTGCTATCCTTGGAAATAGAACAAAACATGTGTCAGCTGACTACCATTAAACTTGCACACACCCTAGTGTAGGTTTTATCCAATGAGAAAGAAAATTAAATAATGTAGGTTGTTAGTTTCTTTTTTACTGAATCTAGCTGGACACAATAGTAATGCTGACCTTGACCGTGACCTCTCTGTGTGATAGTTCTATTGCTGTGCCACAGAGTCAAAGAGTATCTCTGCAGCTCTTTTCAGAATTCTTAGATAAAAAATGCAGCAGGTGTTGACGGGGGTAAGGAAAGAGAGGCTATTTATTCTGCCCCCGTAGTTTTGGATGGAAAGAAATGCTTTTTAGGTGATCTGGTTCTAAGAAGTGCAATTTTCAGGAAACCATGTACCATATTCCCAAAACTGTTTTCCTTTTTTCTCCCTTAAAATGTACTCTAATCATCTCAAAGTAAAAGATTATTCTTAATAAAAAAAGTACTGCTGTTCACGTTAACTTTGCTTCAAGTCCAAAAGAAAACCCGCTTCAAATTTCTCAAAGACCTTACCTCCCCTATATTTGGGTTATATACCCAATTTATAGAAGGAGTAAACCCCAGAGTACAGTCTTTGGTAGTATATTGGGATGACATTCTCTTCTCCTGCAATTGGATTGAACTAAGGATTCCTGGCATTTGTGCTAGTTAAAGATGTAATTGGAGTTTGTGTCTGTGAGCCCACAATCTTCTATCCTAAGGGACAGAAATAACCATCCCACAAACATATACCTAGCATAGGTGTTGTCAGAGACTTGGCATAAAAACAGATGAATCAGACACAGTAGAGAATGTCTGCATTCAATATGAAATTATATTCTCAACAGGAATAAACCGTAAAGTGTATGTGTGAATATATGTGCTCTTTTAAATCCAGGAAAAATATTTTCGACATTGCCAATTGTGCCACTGAAAAATAAATTGTTATTGGTGTACAGTGGCATTTTAAGATATTAGAAAACTCAAATCAAAAAAGGAACATTGCTCTGCCATGAATAAATGATGTTTATACTTCTCTTCGTAAACTGCTGTGGTCACCTCCAGGGTAATTCGTCAAGTGCATTTTGATATTATGTTCCAAATAACACTAGCCAATAGGTGGAACTTAGAAAAATATATCAACATGCATATTCTTATGTTCTGCTCAATAAGAGATATGGAATGTCAAGTGACGAACTAATAGCAAACAAATAATTCAAATATCTTTAGGTTTAGCTTGTGAAACGCAGTCAGAAAGTGTTATGAAGAAAATGTAACTGTACAGAATGAGTCTGTAAACTGATTTATTGAAGCATTAAAATAATACAATGCTATTTATAGGACTCTCTGTCATAGATGTTCCTGCAGTTACCATGGAAGAAAGTCTTTGCCTGTGGGGTCTCCAGTGACAATGAGCTGCCTTGATTCTATAATGGGTTTAATTTGTCTATGATAGTGCATTTCCTAAAGTAGAATATACTTAGTTAAGATTAAAAATGATTATGAATAAAAAGTGCACAACTAGCTAGAGGAATTTTCTAGACTTCACTGATTGACATGTACTTTTATTGAGTTAAATATCGCCATGAACCTCTAGAATCTAAGTGGAGTTTTTATGAAAACAAAAACAAAAATAGGAGAAAGGAATATTTTGATCTACCCCATCAGTTCACATGAAGGTATACAAGAAATAAGATTTTTAACTACCTATAAAAATTATGTATTTTACATACCTATTAGTTTCTCATATTTTAATTAAGATGAATTCACAGTAAGAAATCTAAAAAATCAAATGGTTGTTTCTAATTTTGTTGAAGACATTAGTGAAAACAGCTAATATTGGTATATGACTTCACAGTTAAAAAGCATTTTCTTTTATATAATTCCAGTGAACTCTCCATTGGCATAGTGGTATAATTGGTAATATTATTTTCTAGATGAAGTTTGTTCTACACACAGGTACCCATATCACTTTTTTCGCAATGTTTATATCCTTGTTATAATTCTTGATACTATATGACAGGTATCTTTTTGTGTTTATTTTCCTTTCTGGACTTTAAATCTCATCCACGGAGACATATTTATCACCTGTTCCACTCCCTGTTCCCCACATTCCATCCATAAACATAGGCCTCTATTGATGCTTAGTAAGATTTTATTAACTTTGATTGCATTACTATTTTATCAAAGCTAAAACTGAGCCTCTAAGGTGTTAAGAGATGCACTCAAGAATACTTAATAACCAGTGGTATACCAGGATGCAGTTCTAGGTCTTCTAATTCTGAATGCTAAGTCTTTCTAAGATTTTTATCTTCTATTTTCCTCTATTCTTAGTGTATTTGAAATTACAGGGCTAAAAAGTAAGGGACATTATAGTGAATATGAAAATATTATTAAATAGTACTAAAATTTGTTTTACAACATATATATGTATAATTTTCAGAACTGTTCTCTAAATACAGATGACAGGGCACTGTCTTGTGATTATTTCTGATCCTCTACTCAGCATTTCAGAATGCAATAGAATAAAGTAATCATAAAGCAAAATTCCTTCAAGGATAAGTAATAAAAAATTTCTTAATGTGAACATTTTGAGTCAGTAATTCAGGTACCTTTGAATATCTATCTACCATGAAAAAGAACAATTGCGATGATACGACCGGACAGTGAGCCACTTGTGCTGTGAAGGTACAAGAAAATGGATGACAATTTCTTGAAAATCTGGATGTGTTCAAATGAGCAGAGTTGGCAGCCTGTCCCAGGCTTTACTGACAAAGGAATGCAGTGTCATTATCTATTACTTTGATGATTCTTCTAGATCATAGTAAGTGCTCTAAGCCTGGAAAGAGGTAAAAGAGCAGAAGAATTTTCTTTCAGTGTTTTGCTATAAATCCATACCCGCATTAAGAGGTCTGTTTTGTTATTTTCTTTGGATAAGTTTATTTACTTTATCTGAGCAGGAGATAATTGACTAAGCACCTTCGTGATAGTAAAGGATAGGCTAGCTTTTTAAAATCTTGTGCTTTCATGAACGTTTTTGGCATTACAGAATCTGGACATGTCAGCCATCAAAGGAACCCTGAGGATTTAATGTCCATTCCTCCTACTTTATACATAGGGAAACTGAGATTCAACATCAGTATGTGACTTGATCAAGAGAGTGAGCAACTGAGTAGAAATTAGAACTTGAGCTTTCTACATTCAGGTTCAGAGGCCAGCTTCCATAGAAACATAGGTGTCAGAAAACAATGAGGTTGTTTCCATGAGACTGCATCCATCTCTCCGTTACGGTGGTCATGGATATACATGTCTCACTTATTTTTCACTGCTGTGGTCTATTTCTTATTTCAAAATGTAAAACCAACAACTCTCCATCTCTTGGTATCTGTGTGAACTTTTGCAATGCAGAACTCAGTGGATTTGGGCTATCTCCATTTCCTATTTATTTCTGATTACATTGTTTTCTCAAGATGCATTTTCTTTTCCCATCTGGAATTCATTCTCTGGGAATCACCCTCTCTAAGGAAGCTTAAAAACCAAACAGTGTTTATTTCTTTTTATAACTTTGCTTGCACTTTTATTCTGTAATTCCTCTGTTCAGAAATCTTTAATTGTTCCCCATTCCCTTCTAGATGAGCTTGCAAATTCTCTGCTTAGCTTTCAAGGCTTAGCACACTACTTAACTTCTAATCTATTTCTTTCCCTTTTCTTTTTTTTTTTTTTTTTTCCTTTTCTTTTCTTTTACCACTTCCCAAAATCCATCTGGCATATTGACCAAACTTAGTTTTTGTAGCCTCCAAATTAGTCTCATTTCTGAGCCTTTGCATATGTTTTCCCTTTCATCCTGTCCACAAAATGTGTAAGTTCTCCTTTTAATTATGAAAAACTTTAGAGACTATAGTGCTTCATTTCTTGCTCCCACCTGGCTGTGTGAAGAACCACAGACACTGGAGAGGTTGTCCTGGATTGTACTCAACAGTCTTGCAGTCAGGCTGAGCCTTTGATCTCCTGGGTTCTGGTCCTGGTTTGCTGGCCCACAAGTGGCTTCTTTTTGATCCTTTCTTACTTACGCAAACATTCTGGACTTAACTCTGTCCTGTCCTTGCCTATTTAAGACCAAAGTTCAGCTTCATTTCCTGTTGGCTTATCTCAAAAACTTCCTACGGATAAGCCCGATCCATTGCTATACTGATGATGGGGAATAGTTGCAAAAAGGACTCAATCAATTTTCCGAATTCAGTTCCATCTAAAATGAGTGTACACCCACATATGGGTACTTGAGATGACATTTTGTTTGTTTTCTTTTAGATTGGTGTGGTTTTTGACTTTTCATAGAATCGTTCTGAAAAAATTATTCAGAAATGAAGCATTATCAAAAATATATATCAAAGCAAGAAACTTTCTTTGGAATATAATACATTCCTGGAAATCAATATAACATGCTTTTACCTTTAGATTAGCCCCACATTGCCAGGGCATTTCTTTAGCGGTGAAGTGCAGAACTCTTCATTTAAGGGGACTGACTTTGAGAGGACGGGTCAGCAGTGGCATAAAAAGTATTTCTTCCTAAAATAAGGGAAATGTATGTGTGCTTAAAAACAGAGGCATTAGAAAGGGAAGATCAAAAGGTTATATGAAAGAAAAAATGTTGAAAAGAAGGCCTGTCAGAAGTCAGAAATGAACGGGCATTAGTGCACAGCTATCTTTCTTTTCCAGTTTATCTCTTAAAAAAAAATAAAAAAAAGATTCTGAGTTTACAGAACACCCAGTAATGGATCTGTAATTGCTGGAGAAACCTTAACAGCAAAGTTTCATGATAAGAGAAATAATGTTTAACAATGTAACATAGAAACTTAAAATTAAGCCATGGATAATTTTGTCTGAAAGGCCAGTGAGAATCTTAAAAGTCTTAGGGATGTTTTACAGGTGCTTCAGCCTTTGCTTTCTATTTTCTGGTTAAGCAAACTTTATTATTTCAACCAATGAATTACAGGATCTGTGATTGGTAATTTTACTCAAAAACACAATTGAGTATGAAGATAGAATCTTGACATGTGTTCTTAAATGACTCAAACATCCTGTTTTAATAAACAAAGCAAATGGGTTCAACGTCATATTTTATAGTCATTGACCAGTGAATGGTTCTACACTCTATTCAGTCACCCACATAAGTAATCTCAGTAATTTTTGTCTCTCGTCTCTCTGTTACTTCTAACATCTGGTTGAACCAAATTCCAAAATATATTTTGCATCTTCCTCCTTTAGTAATCCATCTGCCACTGGCTTCATTCACTTTCATGTCACTTCAAGTTTATACTGCTGCATAGTCTTCTTGTTTCTAGAACACACCTCCAACTATGACTCATCTACCTGGCTGCCAAAGTTATCTTTCTTCTTAAATATAATCCACATCTACATGACATTTGCAAGACTGTGAAGTCTTAAGTAAAAGATACCTGGCTTCGAACATAATAGGTATCCAACAGACATTTGTTGAAAGAATAAATGAGAACGTGCAAAATAGGAACAGATGAATAAGATTATTTACACAGTTTACCCTCGGTATCCCTTTTCAGATCATCTCTTCTGCAAATCCAGTGATTGCCACCCTCTGTACCATCCACTATTCATTCTGGGCACCAGTCACCATCCTGTATGCTGAGTATAGAGAAGCAAAGAGACTGTCCTGGGGTCTATGCTAATGGGGTTGACAACTCTTGGCAGAGTCAGGTTTTAAACAAGTGAATACACAGAGGAATACACAATTACTAGTTGTCATAATTGCTACCAGAAAAAAGAAGTGCATTCTCTGAAAAGAGACGGAGGTAGACTAAATTTAGTGTAAGGGGTGGCGAAGGCAGGGAAGGTCTCTCCTTCCTGGCGTTTGGTTTAAGATATGATCAGTTATCCAACAGAAAATTGGGAAAAGAGCACCTTAGACAGCAAGAACAAATTTGTAAGGCTTTTTGGGTTTTTCTGGTTGTTTTAAAAGATTGTTTTTGTCTTATTCTTCTTGAAGATGGTATCCATTCCCTCATTTACAACTTTTTGTGATATTGATTCTATTGCCTGGAATGCTCTTCTCTGCCATTTTCCATGTAGTAAATTTTTTTTCTATCGTCTCATGTCTTTTAAAATATTAAAACTTCAAACTCCCTTTACCCCTTCAGGCAGAGCTCATCTTACCTCTTTCCTTTATTCAACAATCATTACAATAACTGTCATCCCATTGGCCATAGTTAGCTATGCACTTTCTTTTTCTACTAGAAGACAAACCCTCATGGAAGGAGATACAACTTCTTTTATTTTATCTAACACCAGGTCCTCTGTGTTGGTGAAGGCACTTTGGGGAAAATAAAATCAGATTCTTGGGAAACACAGGGAAGTATTTTTCAAGGTGTTTGTTTAAAAGATAGTATATAACCCAAAATCTAAATAAATTCAAAAATGATATGGGTAAATGAACAAATGCTAGATTATCAGAAATTAAACTAATGATACTTGAAGATGAAGTTATATACATACACCCAGGGGATAAAATACTCTCCCAGTTATTTTCCCTATAAATATTAGAGACAAAAAGTTTATTTGAATTAGTTAGAGTTATAACCCTTAATGGAAGCCCTTATTAATTTCAATAGAATGATTTCTAGATTTTAAAAAAACATTGCTTGTGTTAAACTTCCACTTCCTTTGTAATAAACTTGGTAAAATATCACATTTTCTCTTGTCGTGAAATCCCGTTGTTTGAACATTACAAGAGCTCATGCCTTGCAATCCCCTAGGAAGCCCTGCAATGCTGCCTCGTGCCCAGCCCTCTGCAGTCTCTCTCACGTCTTTCCTTATCCTTTGACCACATTCTTCTCCTGCTCCATCCTCACTAGCCTCTGTGAGTCCTCGCACAGCCCTGGCCTTGTTTCTGCTCCTGGGCCTTCTCACTCGGGTTTGCTTTTCTAGAATTACTGTTCCACAGATAACAGATAACCCTATGACTTGTTCTCTCTTCTCCATGAAGTTTCTGCTAAAAATAATACCTTATCCATTAAGCCTTCTCGAGCCTTTAATTTAAAGGGCATGCATCCACCCACCCAAACCCCTCATCTTCCTTTACTGCCCTGTTTTCCCCATAACTATTCTCATCATCTGAAATACTGTGTATTTTTTTTATTGTTTATTATAATAGAAAACTGTGTTGTTCACTCTTGTACCCTGATTGTAGGCACTCAATAAATAATCATTGAATGAATAAATGAATGCGTAACATATTTGCACTCAGCATCACTGGGTAGTTATCTTTAATACTATTTATATCATGCGAAATCAATATATGTTAATTGAACATTTTGAAACTATAGAAAACAGGAAGATATTGGTAAACAATTATCTAATAACAATTATAACATCGTGGTTAACATGTTGGCTTTAATATTCTCTCAGTCATTTTTTCATGTATAAATATGTTTCATAAAATTAGGATTATATCTTAAATACTGATCATATAACTATTATTTAACCTAACATGCCATAAATATTTGCTAATTAATTGGACATTCTCCTACAGCTTTAGTCTTACTGACTTTATAGGGCTCCACTGTTCACTTTGTCCCTACTGAATGCATGATCTCCTCTGAAGTGACTTAAGCCAGGCTGGAAGATGCTTGTTGGTAGCATTTAATCAGTTATTTGAAGATAAAAGTGGGTTAAATAGTATAGGAAATAGACTTGGCTGCAAATAAATATATTGCTTTTTATTGTTAAATGCTATCTTTGAATTAACCAGTTAATGAAACTAGAAAGTCAAAAAATACATTTACCAAAGGACCATTAAATTGCAATCCAAATGGGCCCTGTCCATAAGGAGATTGTCGACGAAAACCTTAAGAGTACTCAAGTTCATTTAGTCATGTTACAGTTGACCTTCACAGTCTTCAAATTACTAGTTTAATAAAAGTTCTAGGTAGCTCTGCCTTCTTATGAGACTGTAGGACTTGAGTTTGTTTTAAAAAGAAGAGTATCATCACTACTGTTTTAGAAATTAAAACTTCCGCCTGGCTTGTGGGTGTTAATTTGCTTTTTGGATACCGTTTTCTTTTTTGCATGAAATAATAGGAATTAAAATTTCAAATTTTTTCCAGATTACACAAAGAGTAAAAATTGATTTGTATTATATTGTAGAATTTCTTTCTTTTAAATTAGAAGATCAACTTAGAGGGGACAAAAGCTTAACTTACTTTTTTTAAAAAGCCTCACAAATCTATCTCATATCTAGTATATAACAGTTCAGTAGATAATTTAAAACTGATTCATCTGTTATACCATCTGTCAGAAACATGCTGCAGCTGTTAAATGTCCAGCAAAATTTGAACTACGTCTCAAAGTAATTTGCCCTTGGTACATGCAGACCAGACAATTTCCTATTTGATTTACAACATGATTCTTGCAAACATGACTGATTTTCTACCTGTACTGCTTTTATTCCACTTTTCTTTCAAACATAGATCAACCAACAAAGGAAAATGGACCAACACAAAGGAAAATGACAGAAATCTGAACCAATTTTTAAAATCATAATATTGAATTTATTCATTGCCATAAGTTACTATACTGATTGTGTTCAATATTGTTCAAAATATATGAAGGTTTCCTACTTGTGCTCTACCCTCTGCATATTGGGAATGTAAAGAATTTCCCTTTCTCGAGAAGGGATCATCAGCAAGGAAATCGATACATGAACAAATATTGATCACAATAGATTTTCAATGATGCAGAATGAAAACATTGTATTAGAAACATCAAAGTCTCACCTTGTTTTGAAGACTAGAAAGAGACGTAAAAGAATAGCTTCAAAACTCATTTGCCGGATCCAAAATATTTTTAAAAGTTTTAGAGGTATAGTTTTGATGATTTAGACAAACCCTCTGTGTAATTCAAGGGTTCCAAATTAGAAGTCATTTTAAGTTGGTGAAGAGCAGAAAGATGACCTTTCTTACGTGTGGGACACAATGAAGATGATCTGTGTATAACATCATGGGATGAAGCCATCTCTGTTTTACAATGCAGATTTTAAAATGCAAAATAAAAAACAAATCTGTTAAGAGCTAAACAGATGAAATAAATACATCTTAGTAGCTCAAAACTAGCAACTGTTTTGCCTAGCTTGCTTTTTGATAGATTTATTGCTTATCATTGTCAGCAATGCATTGATTCAACAACTTTTTACAAAGTTTGTGTACATGTGATGTTCTTAAGGCTCCAAGAATACAGGGTCAAGCAGTCAGACACCTGCCTTACTCTCATTGTATTTACAATACAGTTAACAAGAAAAGTAATAAATGAGTTAAAAAAACAAACAAGATAATTGCAAATTGTGATTGGTGCCGTGAAAAAAATAAGATAGTGTGATAGCATAGCAAGTGTTGCCTGAAGAGTATGAAGGTGGAAGTTGTGTTGGTTAGTT
>RJWJ010031503.1:0-19166 GCA_004363605.1 Indri indri
TCCTTTTTGGCAATACTTCTCACGTGTGGCCACACATCATTGCTGGGAGAATTAAGCACATCTCTGTATGAACTCTTCTGGGAGGCCATACCTGGAAGCTTGCACCTGGTTTCTCTTGGACTTCACCCATGCACCTTTTCCCTTTGCTTATTGTAATCAGTATCCTTTCACCACAATAAACCATAAGTTTGTATAACAGTTCTTCTGAGTTCTGAGAATCCTTCTAGTAAATCAGGGAGCCTGAGGATGGTCTTGGTGACTGCCAACACAGCATCTATTTTCTATAATAGTGAAAATCTGGAAACATCTGAATGACTACAAGTAATAGACTGGTTAAATGAGTTGTTTCATCCACTCAATAAAATACTAGGCAATTACTAAGTTAAAAAAAAGCTGATTTATGACAAGAAAGTATGTCTGAGCCCATTTATTTAAAAAATACATATGTATGCATATATATGAAAAATGTTGAAAGATATACAGTATAACAAACTGTTAACAGTGGTTATTTCTGGGGGCTGCTCGTAGGAGGAAAACTTACATCATTGGCATTATACACTTTTTTTCATGTAGTTTTTATTTATTTCAATTAGTATCATTAAAATTATTCACTGTTAACAATTATAGATATTTCCATTCTGGAAAAGATCTAAAGTTTACTGACAGTTTATTACAGTATCCTAATCATTCCCTTAGCTTTATTAGTTTTCTGCTGAAAGTGAATTTTCCTTCTTCAACTCCATAAAATGACTGTATAAGCTTCTTCAAGGATGAGAGTAAGACACACTCCTGGATTATTACTGAATACCCACAGAGCCTGGCTCAGTATCCGTTATTGAAGTAAATAAAAATGCTTCAATTCCTGAGGCTAAAGTGAATTTAACAGCTTTTGTATTTTGGAATTTGCCACTAGGTGGCACTATTTGCCTTTCGTAAGATGTATTTTTCTGCGCCTGCCTTCAAATAAGAAAAAATGAACATGGCAGCTTGCAAGAAAAGCAGGATATTAAGCCCAAGGAAGGAAGTGCTATCTTTAGGGAGGAAGCTGAGTTGCTTACTGTCAAGGAAAGGGGAAGAGGCTCTCTGTCTTAGGATTGGTAGCTACACACACACAGACACACACATGCACACGGCCACAATTTGTTCATTTTATCGCCACTGAACCTGCAATCTTTATAAATATTGATTAGCAAAAATCTCTTACAGTTGCTAAGAGATTGTTTAGTGTGTGATGGCCCGCCTTTTGAGAAAGCACTCATGTTATGTAACATGGCCTGATCACATGAGGATACACATCACCCAACCTTCTCACTCTTTGGTTGTCTCTCAATCATTTTGGGTTTCTAGAACATAGTCACATGTATGATTTATGATTATCCTCTATAAAATGTTTACTATAAGTGCATATCTCTGCTGAATGATGACAGAGAAATTTCCCTCTTTTGTCCCATCACCTACCCACCTGCTCCAAAGACAAGTTCCTCTTTCTAATTCCAGCAGGTTGCCAGTGTCCTCCTGCAGCTAATGAGCTATCGATTTTTACCAGTGTGTTCTCAATGAAACTTAAGATCTAGGACAGTTATGAAGATACACATGAAACATACTTTGAGGCCCCCAAATAACAATGTTAAACAAAAATACAAATGGATAGATAATATAATTCTATAGAAGGTAAGTACATAGGAAGTGACGAGGTCAGATTTGGCAACATCTTTTATTTATTTATTTATTTATTTATTTATTTATTTATTTATTTATTTTGAGGCAAGGTCTTGCTCTGTCACCCAGGCTAGAGTGCAGTGGTGTCATCATATCCCACTGCAACCTCAGACCCCTAGGCTCAAGTGATCCTCCCACCTCAGCCTCCTGAGTAGCTGGGACTGCAGGCATAGGACACCATGCCCAGTTAATTTTTCTATTTTTGGTAGAATAGATGGAATCTCACTATGTTGCCCAGGCTGTTCTCAAATTCCTGGCCTCAAGCAATCCTCCCACTTTGGCTTCCCAAAGTGCTAGGATTACCGGGGTGAGCCACTGCACCTGGCCTGGCACTATCTTTGAAGGGTATAGTCTGAAGCCAGAGAACACATAGGTATGAATCCCAAGCTACATCTGGCCCTGCTACTTACACATTTGTGATCATGTATTCTTAGAAATTTATTTGATTTCTCTAGGTCTCAGTTCCTTCATCTGCAAATTAAAAATATATATAGCCACACTGCAGAGTTGTAATAAGAATGAACTTATTAACATGTCTTATTAGTGAGAGAAAGAAATTCCAAGCTAACCCACTGCACCAGGGGCAGTTTGGAGGGAATGCAGAGCAGAAGAGGCAGGAATTGTGGTGAAGAAGTGGCTGAGGAATGGCTGCAGACAACTCTGGTGAGGAAGCTGCTGGGCAGAGAAAAATCACTGTCCAACCAGTCCAGGAGCTAAACAGCCGTGAGAATTAGGAAAAAGTATATGTTAACCATCTACCCTGCTGCAACCACATCCCTAAGTCCATTTATTAATTTGGAGACCTGTGCCTTTGCAAAACTGCGTCCTCCTTCCCTAGAAGAGCACCTAGCAGATCTGAGGAAATAACTTCAGCTCCACAGAACCCTGGGACTAGAGATGACTGACTGGTAGTTGAAGCCCCCTCACTGTGTAGGGACAACTTGGTCAACTGACCAAACAACTCTCCCTGTCTTACTCCCAACACCCAACACCCCCAACCCAACATTTGCAAACTCATCACTTTTTGCACCTGCCCTTCTGAGAAATGCTAGGGCAGGAACTGGTTGATGATATTTGGGTAGTGCTCTCAGTTCCTTCTTTGACTCAAGGAGAAACTGGTAAACAGAGAGTCAGATGAGTGGGGCAAGGGAGACCACAGATGTTCCCTATTCCATATTAGGGTTTGCTGGGTTACATTTTGCCTAAACCCTCTCCCTCTATTCTTCCTCAGACAAACAAAACGCACGGAATGGCCTTGGGCCTCTGTCTTAGTGTCAAAATCTTTGGAGATCTTTTGCTGCCTACACTTAGTCCAGTGTGTGCAGAGGAAAGAACTCTGGACTTGTATGCACAAGTCCTGGACTTAAGTTTTGGTTCTGCCATGTAGTAGTTGAATAACCTTGGCCAAGCCAGTTAACCTCTAAATTTCAGTGTCCCCATCTGAAAAAGACAAGGCTAATAATGCCTGCTCTAACATTCCCTAAAGGATTTTAAAACTATACAAATCAGAAATCCTATAAACTTTTGGACAGTCCACAGATTATTTCCAATCCTTCAAAATGCCATTCCTTGCCCCCTTCTTACCATCAAATATATCCCCCTCTTCCTCTAAGATATCTCAAACCATGTGTTAAATGGACAGTACAAGTAAAATGCTTTGGGGGCTCAGACAAAAAAAAAAATAATTCATTTTGGCTGGAAGAAGCAGGGGAAATTTCTCAGAGAAGGAGCATTTTAGTTGGTTTTTTCCCACAGGTGAAAGAAATGAGGACTAAGGGCCTAGAGGGTGGTGGGAAGATAGAGAGCAATGAGGCAAAAGCACAGAGACGATAGAGCAAAGACACTCGAGATTGTTTCATAAAATGTGCCTTACATGTCTATATGCAAAAGGAGGATTCTTTTTTTTGAGACTTCACAAGATGTCCTGGAACATGTGCCCAGTCACATTGACTACCCCAGCCCCTGTCAAAGGAAAGAGGGCTCCTACATGTCTCCTTCACAGAAGATCTCAAAATCCCTTACCGGGGCCACAGGGATTCCAAAATGGGTAAGTGCCCCACCTGCTTCTGTACCTTCTGGCTGTCAAACCAGTGAGGTTGCTCCCAAAACAAAATGATTTTCTAGAGCAGATGACTACAGGAATGACTTATAAATGCTCATAAAAAGAAGCAATGCCCACTAGGTATAAGCATGAACTTACCAAGAACGGTCTTGCTCTGATAGTTTGTTCTTTTGTTGAAAGGGTGTCTGGACAGGCAGATTAGGGACATGCCTGCCTGTGTACCTGTGGGCTCCCCTAGGCTTTGGGGCAGACCTCCTTGTGGACAAGGGAGAGAATTGTGAGCTGGATATTAGCACAGTCAAGTAGGTTGGTAATTGGTTAAACAATTGTACCAAAAGGGTATGACACAGATCAATAGCAACCAAGAAATAGATTTCTAGTGAGATAGAGCCCTTCCAAATTTTTTTCTTTAAAATCTGTTTTGTTGGCCGGGCACGGTGGCTCACGCCTGTAATCCTAGCACTTTGGGAGGCTGAGACGGGTGGATCGTTTGAGCTCAGGAGTTCAAGACCAACCTGAGCAAGAGTGAGACCCCATCTCTACTAAAAATAGAAAGAAAATTAGCTGGAGAACTAAAAACATATATAGAAAAAATTAGCCGGGCATGGTAGTGCATGCCTGTAGTCCCAGTTACTTGGGAGGCTGAGGCAGAAGGATTACTTGAGCCCAGGAGTTTGAGGTTGCTGTGAGCTAGGCTGATGCCATGGCACTCTAGCCGGGGCAACAGAGCAAGACTCTGTCTCAAAAAATAAAAAAATAAAATTAACAAGTTGGATTCAATATCTAGGTCCTTTCCAACAGTAAAATTCTAGAACTTACCACTTTAACTGTCTGTGGAGGTGGTGTAAACATCCACTCATTGCCTTCTCAGTTGCCTTTTGGAACTGCAGAGCCTGGAAAAGTAAAGGGGACTGAGACTCCCTTGCAGTTAGGTGCTGGATGTAACTTAGATCTGGCCACTCAGAAGCCCTGAATGACACATGGAAGGTAAACGCGAAGCAGGGGCTATATTTCTGTAGCTCTGTTGTTTCTGGAAACCTGGGTGAGGAAGCTTTTGGTTTTTCTGTAGCAGCAATAGGACAAACTTAGTGTCTAGGCTATAGTTTTGTGGTGCTTAAGTCAGGGCCCAGCTCAACCATTTCTTAGACCATAGCAAACAGGTATGGTCCCGATACCCCAGCAATAGCAGCATCTTTCCTATCATGGCTATTTCCTAATGGTGGTTTGTGATCCTAGACTGGTGATTTTCTGATTTTGGAAGAGGCAGCAACTCTCTTGGTGAACTGATATTGGGAGACTTTGCTGAAAACTCAAATTAGAGTCTGTTGCTTCATCCCTCCCAACCATTCTATAAGCTATTAAATACCATGTAATAAATCCCTTCCTATTTAATCCAGCTGGAGTGAATTCTGTTCTCTTAAATTGAATCCTAATCAATATAATAATACACTTAGAAAGATCTTTTTTTATAGAAGGCCTAGAAGAATGCACGCCAAATCGTTAAATAGTGGTTACGTCTGTAACCCACTGACGGAGTGGGTGGGAAGGTGGCAACTGAAAGTAGCTTGAACATTTTTTGTACAGTGTGACTTTTTTCAAATAAAGACTGTATTCATTATTAATGCTATGTTTAAAAAATTAAAGTGGTTGACTTGTATGTTGAAAGCACAATTCATGGCATGATTGAAATGCAGCCTTTTTATTTTTCAAAATCCATTTAAAATTTATTCAATGGGGTAATCTTCCCCTGATCACAGCACCTTGCTACTCAAAATGTGGCCAAAGAACCATCAACATTAGCGTCAATTGGAATCTTCTCAGAAATGCAGACCCCACCCCAGACCCAAAGAATCACAATCTGCATTTGCAGGAGAGTAGTGGGTGATTCATGTATACATTAAAGTTTGTAAAGATCCCTGATTTTTCTGCTTCTCTTGGTAATGGAAAGTCATAAAATGACCTTAGACCACAAGCATACTTCAATTTACAAATTAGAATGCCAGTGCTAGATGTTAATCAGACCTCCAATTTTACTCAAAGATAAGTCTTTGTCTTCTTACTCCCCTGCTGTAAGGTCTTGACTTGGGAAGGAGCATGATTGGCACTCCCCCCCGCCACACACACACACATCTTTTCCTCCTCTCATTAGCATCTGTTTCCTTTGCTTCTCACCTAGGCCAAAGCAGGAGTGTTAGGTCTGGTGGAGGGTAAACAGGTGGCAAGGAAGTGGCTAAGGGCAGACAGCAGGAACCGAATTGTAGCTAGGAACCAAATTACAGCTAAGAACTATTCCCTGGTGTGAACATACCTGGTAAAAAGTTCCTAGTAACCTTTAACTGACCTAGAGCTCATTATTATCTAATCAGCACGGCATGGGTGGAGCTTCGTGAGGAATTCTGGGGAAGACACATGCGCAGAAAGGGAAACTGTTACATAACCAACCTGTTATATAACCTATTATGTAACCCCAACCTATCAATCACCCCAAAAGGTGGGAAACGACAACCAATCCTGCCAGAAGAAAGGGGGGACAAACTAGTGAGCTTATGAAAAGCAGCGTGTGCTCAGACTTTGGGGTCTTTCTCCACTCCTGGAGATGGACACGTTCCATCCTTTCTGGAATGTATTTTCACTTTGTGTAGCTTCCTTCTTTACTTTCATTATTTCTTTAAGGTGACAAACTGTTCGTATAAAATTTCTCTGTGTTTGTGATCACTCCATCATCAGCTCGACTCAGTACCAGTACTCATACTTGACACTGGGACCCAGGGGACCAGGGAACATCCAGACAGACCTAACAGGAGAGAAGAGGGAAGAGAGGGATGACAGAGAAGGGAACAGAAAGTTCTTATTCCGTTGGGCAGCTTCCTGCTCTCTGAACTTGGCCAATGGCTAAAAGCCAACTCTTTCACCCATGGGCACTTTTGTGGACTTTTTGGAGATGTTGACTTCTGAGAACTGCTCTCTTTTGCTACTGTGCTCAAGGCAGATGCACCTTTTCTCCAGGTGCACCTCTTTCCTCAGCCCCTAGGAATCCAGATGTAACTCCATCTTTTTCTACCCCTCCTGGTTGCCTTATTGCACAGGATCCAAGACAACTCCATGCCAGCTCTCTATTTTTCATGGACCATAGAAATACATATACACGTGGCTTCAGGATCTTCTGTAGGGCAGGCTAATCCCAGAACAGGCTCTTCTATCCTAGAACCATAGCCCACTTTAGCTTTCTCAGGCTTAAGTCCAGCCCATTTCCATGTATCTCCTAATTGCATGGAGCACATTTCAGACCTCTCCGGGTGACTCCATAGGTATCTCCCTCATCAGGCTTGAGAAGGGGGTAAAAGCTTCCCACACCTCCCCACGATGAGGGAGAATCACGGCAAAGAAATCTCTTCAAAAATCCTCTCCTTTCCACTTCCTGGCCCCTTTTTATCTCCTTGGTGTGATTTCAGAGTCCGAAAGTCAAGGAACAGATCCTCAACCATTTCCCGTGCAAGTTCTGCATATGATGATCTAGCTTCAGAATTTCATGTCTGTTGTATCTTAAAATATCACCTTCAACATCCTGTCACAAGTATTATTGTTTAATTGTATAAAATAAAAATAAAACCCGGGATGGGAAACCTGAGAGAAACTGGGCCTTCCATTGGCTGCCGCGGGCCGCAGTGCACGCCGGGAGGGAGAGGCGAGTGGGTTTCTCCGCTTGGGCGCCGGCTGGGTAGCAGCGACATTCGCCGCTCGGGTGGGCTCCAAAGAGAGAAGGCGTTGAGGCCGGCCCTCCGGGGAGCGTGGTTCCTGGACGCGACGAATTTTTCCTGAAGCCATGGGAAGAAATTCCGGGCGGCGGAGGTGACCTCACAGGCGAGGCGCTGGGCGCTGGCTGGAGCCATGAGAGGAGGCCGACTTCTCTGCGATTGGCTGGGAGTTTGGCAGACAGTGCACACACACGGGAGAAGGGGCACCAGCTCTCTGAATTGGTTTATTTACTAATTGTTTGTGCGTCGGCGATACGTGCCCACTGGAAAGACAGAAACCAAACAAGACAGGGTTTGTTCAGGCTGCTGCCCTAGGGAGGGCGCCCCTGTCTCGAGATCAGAGTGTCTGGGCCGGGTGCTTTTGCCTTTACTTTCATAGGGCAGAGTAAACAAGTGTTAGTGGGGAGGTTTACGGGCCAGGGTGTTTTTGTAACCAGGGGAAGTCTCAGTCAGCAGAACAGGGAATTGTTTATCTCTGTGGCTAGCTACTTTCAGGAGGACAAACTTCCCATCTAAGTGATGAATTGTTCATGAGACAAAGAACGAGGAGTGGGAGGGTCTGTCATCCGGGAGTCTCATGGGAGTCCTGGCACAGAGTGACCAGACAGCAACCCTTATCTAAGTCACATGAAGAAGAGTGGGCCTTTGTGGTCAGCCCTTTTCCAGAACAGGAAAACATGCAGAGATTTGTTTACCATGGCTTACTTCAGGAATCAGGTGAAGTTTCTCATTGTCAACAAGGTCAAAATAAGCAAGGCATCTTTCCTGCCTGTCCAAGCAGATACACGAATAAGTAGAGAGATTCTTTTTTTTCCCTGGAAGTATCTGACCCGTGAACACCATTAGACAATTTTCGAAAGTTAATATTTTTGTGGTCTAAATGAAGGAAGCAAAAATGAATAACTATCCCAGAATATTATCATCATCCTCATTTTACAAGTGAGGTAACAGAGCCATAGAGAGGTTAAGTAACCTGCCCAAAGTCACCCAAGGAATAAATGGTAGAGGCTTGATTCAAATCCAGGTGTCTGTGGCTTCAGCACCTCCCTGCTATACAGCCATCCACCTATCATTTCCAGATCCACATATCGGGCTTAGACCTCTCTCCGAAACTATAGACATCCTGAGCCAACTGACACTCCAAAGGCAGATTGCACTCAAAGGGCCCCAGACAACTCCCTAGGCAGTGGAGGTGACTTAACAGAGAAAAGTGTTAGAGATCCAGGGTCCTAAAGGCCCTAGCCTGCCTTCTGGAGGGGGAGATGGGCTACGAGAGGAAGATTAGCATATTTGAGGGGTGGGAGGGTTTCTTTGAGAGATAGGCTGATGGACTGTTATCCTGCACACATGTGATAATACACACTGGTTACTTTGAATTTATTTATTTCTTTTTTTTTTTTTTTTTTTTTTTTTTTTAGCATTGGCAGTACCTGCTCAACAGTTAAAATGCCCAAAGCAGATATGTAAAATCAAGCCAATAGCTGGTTAGGTAGATTCCCATTTTACCTGGGAGGACCTGACAAGAAAACATCGCTCTGCTATATAAAAAGAGAACATTCTCCTGTGCTAAACGAATGCAACAAATTAGTCATTATTCCTAATTATTATTATCATTCTTCTATTACAGATGAGGCTTCTTAGGCACAGGTTAGGTCAGCTCCCCAGAGTCACTCAGGTTTCAAGTGCCTGAGTCTGAAAGCCACTAATACTCAACATGTCACAAGCTGAACCCATCCTCCCCCGCTCTCTGCACACCTGCGCCTCCACAAGTGGGGCCTGACTCAATGAAAAGCACCACCTTCTACCCAGCGGCTTAGGCCAGGGGTCTTTAAAGCCATTCTGCTTGCTGCCTTTCTCTCACCACTCCCACCATCACCAAGCCTGGCCACTTTGATCTCCCAGGTCTAAGTAAGATCTTTACACTTAACTTCTCTCCATTACAACAGGAATTTCCTAGTCCAGTCACCCTCATCTCTCTCCTTTTTTTCTTTTAAAATTTTTTCTTTTAGAGGTTTTCCGGTGAGGACCAGAAAACCTGCTGGACAGATTCTAAAAGAGCTGTAACACTGACACCTCTCTTCTTGATGACCACCAGGGCTATCATAGCTAGTCTTCCCGCTGCCGGCCTTGTCCCCTTCCCCATGCATCCTCTGTCCCAGTGCCTGAGGGACCTTTCATAACTCCCTGTGTCACCCCTGCTCAAATTCTGCAGGGGATGCCTGCTGCCCTTAGGATAACATCCAGCTGCCTGGACTAGGCACATCCGGCCCAGCCTACCCCAAAACGTGTCACCTGTAGCAGGCACCTCCAGCTACTGCACCTCACACTCAGTGTTCCAGACAACCTAAACCTCTTTCTGGTCATCAGTTCTGTTCATCAGATGGCCCACCCATGCCCTTGTCTTTAAATATTTGAAGGGCTGTCAGGAGGATTTGTTCTGTGTAACCATAGGGGGTACAGTAAGTAGAAGTTATAGCAAAGTAATTGTGCTCATTATATGTAAAGAAGACTATTTTTTTTTGAAGAGATGAAGTCTCACTATGTCATCTAGGCCAATCTTGAACTCCTGGCCTCAAGTGATCAACTCATTTCAGCCTCCAGAGTAGCTGGCATTACAGGCGCAAGCCACCATGCCTGAGGAAGAACTTTCTAATTTCTAGAGCTGTCCAAAGATAGAGTGGGCTGTTCTTGGACAACGGAAGTTTATAAGGGTCTCAAGAAATGGTTTCATAGTTGAATTAAAACAGGTTTTAAGTTCTCCTAAGATTTTTGAGGACCTCCAATTCATCTTGAAAGATGTTCGCTTTTATTCTCTGGCCACATATAATATCATACATAATGCATTTTTTTTTTTTTTTTGAGACAGAATCTCACTCAGTCGCTCTGGCTAGAGTGCAGTGGCATCAACACAGCTCACTGCAACCTCAAACTCCTGGACTCAAGTGATCCTCCTGCCTCAGTCTCCCGAGTAGCTGGGACTACAAGCCCACCACCATGCCTGGTTAATTTTTTCTATTTTTAGCAGAGACTCTCACTCTTGCTCAGAGTGGTCTCCAACTCCTGGGCTCAAGCAAGTGTCTTGCCTCAGCCTTCCAGAGTGCTGGGATTACAGGTGTGAGCCACAGTACCGGGCCCATAATGCTTTTTTTCTAGATATTTTGAAATTTGTTGCCTAGAGCTCAGGGTGCATTTTGTATTTTATTAACTCTAAAACATTTTTAAAACTATGTTTTAACATTTCTGAAATCATGATGCATCTTATGATTGCTGCCTTGCGTACTTTTCTTTTCTTACATAAGCATGAACATTGAAGCACCAGCATCAAGATTTATAGAATGGTGCAAGCAGCTTGGAAGAAATTTCTGGAGACAACAGTGAAACAACTGTTGGTTGTGGGAGAGCTGTGGTGATTCACATGTGGTGAATCACATGTTTAGCCACATTCCTGAAGCAGAAGTCAAAAGTATGCTAGCTCAAGGTAATTGTAAAGCCAGTTTAAAAGTCTAGCAACAATGGCTGTTACTTAGTTTTTTAATGGCTTCTTTTAAGAAATGCTGCGCTGTCAATGCTCTTCATAGGAAAGATGGTACAAGAGAAGGAAAATATGGACATTGATAAATCTGAGTAGAAAAGTGATTCAGAAAAGTCAGATTCTGAATGCAAAAAAGTTTTAGTACTTTGCCCAATTTATTTCACTTACGATTCCCTGCTTATACATATGTAAAAATGATCTATGATTTTTAAAAGTCTGTTTGTGTAATAATTAAGTCTAAAAGACATTGTGTGCTTACTTGGCCATGTTTTTCTTTTCTTAGAGCTTTCTTTATTGGTGCATCCTACAATATCATTTTAGATTCAGTGAATTTTAGTCATAATAACAATTTGCTGCTTCTTGTGTATTAGGTGAATTACTTGCATCACCTCATTTAATCCTTCTAGCAGTTCGGTAGGGCAAATGCTACTATTATTCTTACAGATGAGGAAACAAATTCAAAGACAATGTATCTTGCTCAAGGCTACACAGCTAGTAAGTAGTAAAAGTGATATTTGAACCCAAGTCTATCGACTCCTGAGCCAGGATTTTTAACCTCTATACAACTCTGCAACCTCTAGGTCCAAAGCTAATTAGCTTGGCTATTCTGGCTTAGCACAGTATGCTAGGGGCATATTTACTGTTAAGAGATGAGAGCATGGTCATCTCTCACATCACTGCAATGACATTGGCTCCTTTGAGCTGAAAAAGACTGAAGTGTATTGTACTAATTCTTTAGCCTCAGGTGTTAGCTGTATCAGGGATGTACCTTTATAGGGGGAACTGGGGAACAAACTAAACCAATATGTGTTACCATGGTACCTGTTGAAAATGTGGTGAGGAACTAGAATGATCTGGCTTGGAATAAGAGCTCTAATTGGGCAAAAAATATGTGTTTAATAAGGGATTAGAGGCAGGAGTACATCTCTCTGAGTTAACTGCTGACCAGGTAGCAAGGAATTCAGAAGACAAATGGGTTAGCATTATAAATAGGGACACTGGCTCCGGAGGAACTGTACTACTGCTGCACAACACGAGGATAGTAAAGCTATCAGGATCCAACTAGGGGTACTCAACAATGGATAAAGAGTCAAGAGGTTTTGGGGGTTTAATTAAATAAAAGTATGATGATGTCCTCTCTTTACCAGGGTAGGAAAGACAAGGTTTGACATGCATAATTACAAATTGGTACAATCTTTTTCAGGGATAATTTGGCAATATCTATTAGAACAAAAAGATACATATCCTTTGATTTAGCAATTCTACTGCTAGGAGTTTATCCTACAGGTATATTCAGATATGTGCTTAAAGATACAGGTATAAAGTTACTCATTGCAGCATAATTCAAACTGCAAAAGTTTAGAAACAAACTAATAGTTCATCAATAGGGACTGGCAGATGTCTTCTCTCCAGCAAGTGATTTCTGGACTCCCACGTTGGGCTTAATGTCCCTCCTCTGTGCTTCCGAGCACCTTAGCACCCCTTGTTTTAAAACCTCTAATAATGAAAGGATCTATTTGTCTCCCCTGTTAAAATAATAGGTTATTATTATTGTCCTCATTTTGCAGATGAGGAAGCTTGGGCTCAGAAGGCCTGTACGGCCCTACCATAGAGGTTGAGGCAAAAGCATCTGCAAAGGCACAAAGATAAAAAAAGAGGGTGGTGTGGGGGAAGGGCAAGTGGTCAGTGTGGCTTCAGTACAGGATGAGTGAGGCCTATGTGCTTTGCTAGGGAGTTTAGACTGTAACCTAGAGGATTTCATTTAATCTTTTGGGGGAAAAAAAGTCATTTAAGTGTAGAACCTAAAGAGTTCCACACAGTAAAGTCAAAGTAAGAAACTGAGTCAGGAAGGACAGAATGAAAGAATAAGACAGAATGAAAAAGTAAGCTGCAAATGGAACTCGACAGGATCCTTTCTGCTCTTCGATAGAGGACATTTGTGTTCCTTGTCTGGCATCTGGTATAGACAGCAGCAGGTTTAGGATTTGAGGCCCAAGACTGAGAACTGATCAGAGGGCCAGAGAGAAACAGCTTCCGCCTCAGGTTTCTCCAGCATTTTGCTGCCATCCCTGCTGGGAATGAGTTCTGAGATTCCCCTTGGGCAGCCTGGGCTAGCTAGTCTTCTATTTCCCTAAATGCATGTTGGAAGCTCAAACGGAAGCTGGATGAGGATGAAGTTGATATTTCCTTAGTGCAGGTCTTCTTGGGAGATCATTAACAGATCTCATAGGGGATGATCTTGATCCCGCCCTCCTCCATGAGAGCTGGGTCCCTCAAAGACAGTGGAGTCTATAGGACATAAAAGTCAGTTCCCCTCCCTGCACTCAGCAAAGTCGAATTGTGAATGATTTTCATTCTCACCAAAAAGTTCTTCCCCACCCCCAACCTCCCTAGTTCTAAATGGGGGTGGATGGCAAGACAGGAACAAGCATGTTGTGACTGCTAATGAGGTGTGAATGAAGGAGATACTACCATGCTAGCTCTCTTTTGAGTGGCTGCTGTTTCACTTTTTTGCACTCTTCATAAAATGACCAACTGATTTTTTGAGTGAACTGAGATTCTTTGATTACTAAGACTCTCAGCACTAATGCTGGTCACTTCCTATCTATAATAGATCAGGGATGGCAGAATCCTCAGGGGAACAGAATTAGAAGAGGGAAAGAGCCTGGGCACGGGAATAGAGTGCAGTTAACCAGGGAAGATGGCCTGGGAGAATTTTGAGTGAGATGAGCCTGCATTACAAAGCTGGAAAACAGAGCCACAAAGGCCCTTGTAGACCAGGACCCCAGTACTGGATTATAGGGACCTGGGCATACCTTCTCAGGGTCAAGCAAGGGTCATTGAGATAAGTTTATTTGATTCTTCTTTTCTAATTTTAAATTAGAGGATGCCCTCATGTCAGGAAGGCTTCCAAATATCCATCCCAAATATCCAATCCAATAAGCTATCATATTGTTTTGTTTTGTTTTTGTTTTTGTTTTTGTTTTTGTTTTTTTTGAGACAGGGTCTCTCTCTATCACCCAAGCTAGAGTACAGTGGCATCATCATAGCTCACTGCAACCTCAAACTCCTGGGCTCAAGTGATCTTCCTACCTCAGCCTCCTGAGTAGCTGGGACTACAGGCGCACACCACCGCATCAGGCTAATTTTTCTATTTTTTGTAGAGATAGGATCTTGCTCTTGCTGAGGCTGGTCTTGAACTCCTGGCCTCAAGCGATCTTCCTGCCTCAGCCCCCAAGGTATTGGGATTACAGGCATGAACCACTGTGCCTGGCCTAAAGTACTTCTTAATAAGACTCTCATGTTTTGATCCCTTCCTACTTCCCCATATTCATCTCTGCCTAAAATACAGCCCCCCCCCACACACACATAAACACACATAATTCTCTAACTACTCCCAATTATTTGCAGCTCCACAAACACAGTAGAGTCTTTCATATCTCCATGCCTTTGCATCCTCAGCCCACTTGCCCTGCTCCTCAACCTTTCTCACGTCTCCACATGGAGAATTCTTGCTCTTCTTTCAAGATTCAGCTTCCTTCTCTGAATTCCTATGGTGCTTTATAGTGCATTTACCACGTTGCATTGTAATTTATGTGTGCACCTGCCTGCCTCCCTGTACAATTTCAGTGACTTTGTAATAATCATATGGTGAAGAATAACACCAAGAAGAATGGGAGGAAGACTGTTGATGTTATTCTGGTTAATTGCTCAGAAAGAAATGGAAAATAGTGCTGTGACTGAATATCTATCAAGTAGAAGTAAAGGATGACAGGGTACAGTTGTTATCGGCTCCAAGGCTTAACAGTGAAACTTAAGTAAAGAAGGATGTGGACTCAAAGAGAATGAGACCTCCTGAAGACAAGTCACCTTAGCCCTACAAAGAACTGATGGCTCCAGTAGGCAGAGGGGGACCCATGAAAATGGGACTTTCAGGGAGCACACCCCTTAAATTGCAATTGAAATAGTCTCTCACTTTTCTTCCTTCAGGTGACAGTAAAGTCACCATGCAAGATGGGATATAGATCTGTGCATGTGTGTATTTAAGTATGTTAGTGTTGGACTGGTTCAGGAAGAAAAAAAGCTGCTAAAAATGAGAATTCAACTTTGAGGATTTGTCTGAAACTTTACTCAGAGAGGTTTCTCAATAAAAATTATCACTTGTCTAATTTACCGCTTAGGTTAGCATAGCCCACCTGCTGCTACCAGAGCCCATCAGTGTATCTAGTTACATTGGGGTGCTTCTGGATGAGCCTAAGAACTCTGACCCTTATCAGCGGGGAATGGGAAGCCCACACAAATACTTTTCTTTCTCTAAAAATAAATGGAACCCAGGACTTTGAGGATATAAACTCATTAGTAATAGAACTGATAGTCTTTTTAATATTAACAGACAGTAAATTCATTATAATAATTACAACTTGACCCTAAAATGTTCTAAAGTGCTCAGTTACCTCAATGAACTTAAATGCCAAAAAAACTGCCCATGCTGGGCAAG
Organism: Indri indri; assembly: GCA_004363605.1. NCBI lineage: Eukaryota > Metazoa > Chordata > Mammalia > Primates > Indriidae > Indri > Indri indri. The sequence continues at coordinate 15,567 of RJWJ010031503.1, forward strand.
GCTTATATGAAGAGCTAGGGATGACTAATTTCCCTTGCAAAGGTAAACTGCAAAGTAGTAAATCACAGGTTTCTACTTCCTTGCTGAATTCTATGAGAAGAAGGAAGAGATCCGAGAGAATGCTTGTGGTTACAAACTGCTGTGTGAGGTCGAAATCGTCAGCCGCCACACTTCATGGGCTCTTCTTTAAAAACCACAGCAAAACAAAGGGACGCAAACAAAGGTGGCTTTGAAAGGTCTCCACGTGAGGGCAAACCGGAGATACCAGGGAGGAATCACCCTGAAGAGGGGACGGTAGCTGCCCTTTCAGCTTTCCACAGGAGTGGTCTCTGGGGTTCCTGGGCTCACGGCAAAATGGGAAGTGGGGGTCTCGGGTGTTCCCCTGAGCTCCAGGAGAGCCTGTGGCTCCTTTAATTCTAGGACCACCCGGCTCAGAAGGCCTTTGAGCAGCTGCATTTCTTGGAGCAGAAGGTCCACGTCTGGTTGCAGGGCTCTAGCCGATTGTTCCAAGACCATCGGCGGAGCGCAGGCTGGTGGCCCAGCCGTGGGCGCCCCGCCCGCCGGGAACTGCAGTCCCGCGGAGGTGGTGTTCGGGATGGAGGTGACCGAAGGTACCGATCTGGACACCGGGGGCTTTCTGAAGGAAAGCGGCTTAGTACCCGGCGCCAAGGCTGCTGCCCGCGGGGCCGGGGCGGTGGTGGAGGCCAGGTCCAGGGGAGAGCCTGTGAATGCGTGACGCACTGAGTCGTTGCCCCTTGGCGCCGGGCTGGGGAAGAGGCGTGGGGCTGCGGAGGGGAGCGAGGGCGGCCGGAATAGGGGTGGGAAGGACAAGGATGGGGAGATGGGAAAGGCGGGGGCGGGACAGGGGAGGGGGAGATGGGGGAGACTTGTGGGTGCGGAGAGGAGAGGCAGCACTGCTCCCCGGGGTGAGCATCCTGGGAGCGCGTGCTGTCACTCACCGCGCCCCGGAAGCTGCAGCCACGGGCTGCGTTTCCGGACACTGCGGGTGGCAGTGGCCGCCTCGCACCAATGCGATTCGAGCTCTTCGACCTCGGGCTCCGGGACCGTGTACTCGGCGCCCCAGTCGAAGCGGCGCACGGCGCGACTGTACTTGTAGAAGGCGAACTGCAGCGGCGTGTCGCGCTTCTGCGGGTGCAGGCGCGTCTCGCAGCGCAGGACCACCCCGCCGTGGGCCGCGCCGCGGGTCCCCTCCGGACCCATCACCCTCAGCACCGGTGCCTGGAACAGCTCTGCGGAGAGGGCGGGGAGGAACCAAGGCCGGCTTGTCTATGGCCCTGCAATTCCTCTCTCTCGCCCTCTCATTTTCCGCGAGGGCTCCTCGCCGACCCGGAGGCCAAGACGGGGTGGGAGCAGGCTGTGTGTACGCGTGGAGGGACGGAGGAGAACCTTCTGGAATGTGCAGCGGGGACCGAGTCCAGGACGGACGGCAAAAGCTTGAAGGGAGGTGGGACCAGGCCTGAGGCTTCCTATCTCATCCCGACTGACACCCAGCTCGAGTTCTCCAGGCTGGAGGAGGGTACGCAGCGCCTGCCTCACGGGACCATAGGGAGCAGCTCCCTCGCCTCAATCCCACAGCGCCCCGTATCACGGCTGCCGCCCTTCTGGCTGGGGCTGGGGCCCGAGCTGCCCTCTATATATGCGGTCCCCAGCGCGAGTAGGAAGCCAGGGTGTGCATCGGGGTAAATGGGCACCAACCTCCGAGCAGGCTGCAAGTCGAGTACTCCACTGCGGAGGAGAGGACAGCTCCCAAGGTCTAGCAGAGAAATCCGCCAAGTGGCAGCTATTTGAACTTCCGCCCCTCCTTTCCCGGCCTGATTCCTGTCCTAGAATTTCCCAGGGCTCGTTTGCCTCCCTCCCGGGCCCCAGGTCTCTCCCACCTTGCACAGTCACAGCCACCTTGGAGGAAAACATGGGCGCGCTCTCCACCGGGATGCGCATGGTGCCAGAGCACTGGTAGCGTCCGCTGTCGCTGGCGCGCGCCTGCAACACCGTGTAGTTGGCGCTGGAGTGGAAGTAGCGCACGGCCTGGTCGTCGTGGTAGTAGTGAAGCTTGTAGACCACCTTGTCGTACCAACCGCGGCAGCGCATGACCAGCGGCTCGCCCTCGAACACCGCAGCATAGGGCACTTGTAGGATCAGCCAGTCTATGGCAGACACCACAGACACGCTAGACTCCACAGAAAATCCAGTCCCGGAGGTGCCCCAGCCTCAGCCTCCCTGCTTTCCCCCGCTTAGCCGCTCTTCCTCATCTCCCACCAACTCCAGCCCCTTTCTTGAGTGGGCAGGCCTTCCCTGGAGGTTGGCGCCCAGGAGCTTCGTAGCCCAAGATGGGTTCAGAGGTGACTGGAGGGGAAGGAGGAAGGCTGGTCTTTCATTAGGCAGTAGGGAGGCAAAGATCCCTGAGACGGGGTTCTAGCCTCAAGGAGTATTGCCCATCAGAATCAAGTTTAAACTCCTTAGAACAGCAGCAGGGCCTTCCCGACCTGGGCCCTGCTTACCTCTCCAACACCATGTCAGTATTCTCCTCTGCCTCATTTCTGTACCCTCCCCGCCTTTCACTCCTAACACAGACTAAGTTCCAGCCATGCTAAACTGCTGAGAGAATTGGCCCTTCTCTGAGCCTAAGGCCTTTGTACCTGTATTCTCAGCCAAAAAGTCCCTCCTTAACCTGTTTAAGCTGAGGCCTACTTGTCCTGCCTGTCTAGGCTTAGACCTTATCTCCTCCAGAAAACCTATCTGACAACCTAGGACAGCCTTAGGTATTTCCCACAGCACCCCGGATTTACGCAATCACCATGATCATCATAGCTAATGTTCACATAGCCCTAGCACATACTAGATGCCATTTTAGGTGGTGTACATTGAGAAAGAATTCTGCAAGTATCAGCCACAAGCTGTACGCACTCCCAGTCTGTAAGCAGTAAACACCGTTTATCGTAGTCAGTATATTATTGCTCTCGCTAACAATTTCCAAATAAGAAACTACAGAGTACGAATATGAAGTGTATGTAAGTGCTAGTCTGAACATTGAGTGATGTCCTTTAAATTCTGAACACAAATTGTGGCCCACCAGGCCAAGATTATATAATATTCCCTGTGAAGGAGCCAATCCTGTACTTCAATGAACAAATTATTGTTATTTTTTTAGTCCTGTTTAAAAACCCTTCAAATATCTCTGGAGAGTCAGTTTCTCAATTGACTCCTATGTATATATGTTTGTAATAAAATTTTGATCAAGTGCTCTATTCAATTGCTGCTTTTTTTTCTTTAGCAACATGTCATAATTCATTTTTAATCCTCACAACAGCCAAAGAGCTAGATGCTTTTATTGTCCCTACTTTACTGATGTGGACACTGAGGCACAGAGATGCATCATACTGTTCAATCAAGAGTAATTCCTTCATCTGTGCTCAGCCTGCCTAGGGACACTCCCTTTCCTGCTCATCCCTCCCCACTCCCCAAAGTTCTCAGTCCAGAATCGCAGGTACTCAGACCCTCTGCTATTCTGAGCTGGTCTCAGAAACAAACAGAAATGTTCATTTGCCTCACACGGTGGCAGGAGGGTAAGGCAGGCTCTTC
>RJWJ010031504.1:0-17500 GCA_004363605.1 Indri indri
TTCTCAGATGTCAAATCTAAAAAAGTCCCAACAGAACATCTTGTTCAACTTTTAGTTCTCTTGTTGCACAGATGAAGTCTCCAAGTGAGTGGGTGACAGAGCCAGATGGAGAGCCAGAGACCTCGTCCCCTAGTGTCCCTTCCATACTGTACCGCCTCTCCTGAGCACTTGGCATGGGAGCATTGACCTCCATCTCTCGTTTCCCTGGTGGACTGCTCACTCATTGTGAGTCCTCACAACCCCGTCCTGGCAGCTGATGGTGACAATGAGAAGTGACATAGTTACCCAGCTCCTGAGTGACACAGATGGGCCAGGCGTCTTGATCTCTACCTGGTATCAGTTTTGTGTCCACATCTTATCTCACGCCTTCCTCCATGCCCCAACGCCTGCCACTAGAGAGACTGTGAGCTCCTTGAGGGCATGGCCAGGTCTCCCACCCAGCACCTGGCTCAGAGAAGGTGCTCAGGACTCAGGCTGGATGAGCACACCTGTGGGGAGAGGCTGGGCTGGGTTCCTGATCCCTCTGTCTGGGGGCTTCTCATTCCTAGCAGCTCCTTCAACTTCCAGCATCCAAGGGATTGGAGGGGAGGCTCCAAGTGCTCCTCAGCCCTCCTAAGCAGGAAGAGCAGAGGTTTCCCGGTGTGGGGGTGAATTTGGAGGTTCCTGGCCAGCAACCTGGCCAGAACAACACAGGATCACTGTCCCATGTGCAGGGCTCTCTCTTCCTCAGCACTTCCAGGGGAAGGTCTCAGTTTGGTGCTAGAATGTCTAACACTTTTCTGAATGGCTGATCCATCCATCCATCCCCTTTTCTTTTAACAAAAAGCCGGGTTTTGAGTCAATGCCTCTGGCAGGGAACAATACTTAAAACTTAGCAGTTTTGTTTACATTGTATTTATTTTCATATTCTACCTTCTATTTATGGCAAGTGATACTGGTTTTCCATTTACAGAAGTAATACAAAAAATTCCTTTTAAAATATGTTTATTAAGTGTATAGTGAACCAATTTAAAGAAAAATGTAAAGTAAATTATAGTGCAGGTGGTAAACTGATAGGGCAAAAATCCTAATATTCATGGCTGAAGTTTGGGCAATCAGACCCCTAGGAAATGGAAACTCCATTGGCTTTCCCCACCCCTGGCCCCTCTTCTAAAGGGGAGGTCAGCTAATACAGACTGGAAATAGGGCTAAAAGCATTTGGGGCTCCATTTCTATGGGGTGGAGCATTTTAAATAAGTCTTTCTCTGTTGCCCAGGCTGGAGTGCAATGGCACAATCATAGCTCACTAGAACCTTGGACTCCTGGGCCCAAGGGATCCTCTCACTTCAGCCTCCCAAGTAGTTAGGACTACAGGCATGTGCCACCACACCTGGCTAATTTTTAAATTTTTTTTAGAGATAGGGTCTCACTATGTTGCCCAGGCTGGTCTTGAACTCTTGGTCTCAAGCAATCCTCCCACCTTAGCCTCCCAAAATGCTGGGATTATAGCCATGAGCCACCGCTCCCAGCCCTATAAGCAAATCTGTCTCTCTGGGCCACTCTAGCAACCTGGGAAGGAAGAGGGCTGGAGGCTGCACCATGGGAGCTGCCTTGCTCTGGGACAATGCTCCTTTCTACACTGGATCAAACTCAGGTCTCCTTGGCCCCAGCTTTCCTAGCCATGGAGTGGTAAGACTGGGAGGGCTGAGACGTGTGCAGCTATAGAGCGTGAATGAAAATAAAATTTTAAGGCTCACCGCCACCACTGGCTGACTGAAGGAACCCCCTCGCGGCCAAAGGAATATCCTAAAACTAAATTGCCTGCCAGGAGGAGGGAGGTCAGACCTGCCTCATGCCCCTCCCTTCTTGGAGACATCCTTTGTAACCCATTAACAGGCCTAAGGGTATGCAAGACAAACCTGCAGATCCTCAGTTTACACAACAAATATATGTCCAGTGGCTTATCTCTGAAAACATCTCCTTATGTTAAAACATTCCAAGCCTTTAGACGAAGCTTCATGTCTTTAACCAATTACAAGTCAAAGAATATTTAAACCCACCTATAACCTGTAAGCCCTCCCTTCGAGATGGCCCGCCTTTTTGGGCCAAACCAATGTATGCCTCCCACGTATTGATTTATGACTTTACCCATAACCCCTGTCTCCCTGAAATGTGTAAAACCAAACTGTAACCCAGCCACCACTTGCTCAAGGCTTTTTGGGCGTGGCTCCTGGTCTTGGTCCTCAAATTTGACTCAGAGTAAATCTCTTTAAAATTACTTTACAGAGTTTGGGCTTTTTTCTCCATTAATGAGAGGATGGGCAGAGGAGCCCGTGGGTCTTCTCTGACCCTAGGTCCCAAGTCCAGGCAAGAGAGGGCTGCTCCAGCTTGGCTCAGCAAGTTCCTGGTTGCCACTTGGGGTTCAAGGCCACAGTTCATTTGTAATAAAACGCTCCTTTGCCTGGTTGTCTTCTCTTTGTGTATTTTCCTGGAGGACCTGAGGGTGGGGTGTGAGTGGCTGAGGAGGGATAGGATATGTGGCTCTGGGAAGCTGAAGTCCTGCCATCTCCTGCTAATACAGACTGACACTTGTCATCACACCAAGACATTTGCAAGACTGATCTTGGCATCTTAGGTAAACACTGTAGGAAGGCGGAAGTGGCTGGGTTGATGCTGTTTCCTGCTTGTCTGGTACCTTCAGTTCTTAATCCGGATGCGATCTTGGAGGCTTCTGGCCCAGAGTCAGCCCAGCCTCCAGTTCTCCCAGCCCCAGCCTGGCAGCTGAGCAGAGGCAGGTTGAGCGCCCTGCAGTGGGGCTCTGTGCATGCTCGGCCTTCTCTGAATACTCAGCCTGCACATGGCTTGGATCGCACTAGGGGGAATTGAAACCCAGACTTAAAAGAAGGCCGTCTTCCCTGGGGCAGCCTCAGCATAGGCCCAGATGCTGGAGCCGTGGTTCTCACAGTCCCTCCACGGCAGGCCCTTCCTCAGGGGTCTCTGGGAGACCAGTCTTCCAGGACCTGGGAATTCAGAACCCCACGCTGGTGCGGCCTTCACGCCTCCAGAAAGCTGAGATCTGCTCCAGGGTGACCCGAGGCTGGAGGCCCCAGTCGAGCTCAGGGCTCCCAGGCCGTAGCCTCCGAGGCGGGGGGCTCCCAAACTGCACGCAGGGCTCTGGCCTCTGCTCGGGCTCTGCCCAGCTCACCAGGCCCGCGGCTGGGGGCCTCCCTTCCCAGGGCTGGGGCCCCCAGAAGGTGCTGCGTGCTGGGACCTCCGGAGGGGTCTGGGGGCCCAGGGAGCTGGGAGCGGAGTGTGGGGCAGAGGGGGCCGGCGGGGCGGTGGCTCGGGCCTCCAGCGTGCCGCCGGGGGTGGGGGCGTCCAGGGCCCGGTCGGTCAGCAGAGGCACGGCGGCGCTGTACCAGTCCTCGGAGCGCTCCCGCGGGGTGCCCATGGGCTCAATCCACAGCTCCCCTCCGGGCCGCCAGACCAGCGTGGGCGCGCCGCGGCCGGGGTCCGGGCGGAGCGCGCGGCGGAACAGGCGCTCCGCCAGCACTGCCGTGGTCACCAAGAAGAGCGCGGCCAGCGAGGCCAGGCCCAGCATGATGGGGACGCAGGGCCCGCAGGGCAGCGGGGGCCACGGGGCCGCTTCCGACGCTGGGGGGTCCTCCGCGTGCCCAACCGGCTGCTCCGGGGTCGCAGGCATCTGGGAGACACAGGGCGGGGAGAGGAGGCCAGTGAGGGAGAGGGGACACGATGGAGAGGCAGGGAAGGAGGCGGCAAGTGTCCAAGAGCACGCGTGAGAGCCAAAGGCTAGCAGGACTCTGTATCAGGCTTGGGGGACAGGAGCAAAGGGGATCCAAGACCGAAGGGGACCCAGGAAGGGCAAGAGCGGCCAGGTGTGGCCAGAGAACCGCGGAGCCTACCCTGCCCGGCTCTCCAGCCCGTTCCAGAAGCCCGGTTCCCTCCCAGACCCCAGGGTGCCTCAGACAGGAAGTTAAGGGCCCTGAGGGCTTCTGTCCCCGGCTTGGAGGTCTTGCTCAGCCTGGAGAGGAAGTGGTGGGTGAGGCAATGCGACGCTCCCTTCCATCCTCCTCCCTCCTGCGTGCCCGCTGCCGCCCCCTCGCTGGCCCCTGGAGGCTCCTTTGCCCCCCACCACTCTCCTCGGACTTGATCTTGCTCTCCTGGGCTCTGCAGATCTGCTGCTGGCCAGGTCTCAGGCGCCACCTCTGCACCTGTCCCCAGCTCTCCAGCACGGCCTGATCTCCAGCCCCTCTATCTCCCTCGTTTTTGCCCACCTCGCTCTGTCCCCAGACTCCCACCTACAGGGGCTTCCTGCACCCCTCACCTCACCTGGGGTCAGTCCTGGGGTCCTCTTCCTCCCAGAGCTGCTTTCCCCAGCGCAGGCAGGAAGGGCGCAGGGCAGGCAGCTGAAAGGCGCAGAGAGGCCTGGCCTCCGCGAGGGCGGAAGGGAGGGCACCACCTGTTGCTGGGCAACTGCACCCCAACTCCCCTGCCCCTGGAGTGTTTTCAAGGCAATCCGAGGGGATGTGGTCACGGTGGTGAGGAGGCGTTTCCTGGGGTAAGGCGGGGCCGGAATGGGCAGTGACTCTGTGGCACTCCGTCTCAGCCCACAGCCAGGCCCCAGGCCCCAGGGAGAATGTTTCCAAGATCCCAAACATCTGCCATATCTCTTCCTCTCTCCTGGTCCTGACAGTTGGGTTGAAGGAGCCTGGGGCAGAATGTGCTGGAGTTCCCTCAGGGTCTGGAATCCAGGAGCCTTTCAGAGATTGTCTAGTTTGACAGATGACAAAAGTAAGCCTGAGGAAGGGAGGTGACATGCCCAAAGTCATGCAACCCACGTATGTGTGTGTGAGCGTTGACAGTGTGTGTCTGTGGGGGGTGGGGGGACATGGATATAAATACCTGGTCTGGCAAACTCCGGGCACACAACACAGCCCTTAATAGGCGTTAATATATTGTTTTGCAAAATGACAGCTATTTAATGTGATAGGCTACAAAAATATGTCAAAACATTAGTGTCTTACAAAAGATGGTCACAAGGGTAGCCTGACTCAGACTGCTGTGTCCTGGTGGTTTTGAGGAAGGGGCCAGGAGGAGCACAGGGTGCAGCTGGGGCAGTGGGAGTGGAGAGTGCCAGAACTGTGAGCCTTAGGACACGCACAGAACCTGATGGTATTAGAATTCGATGAGATTACAAACCTTTGAAATAAAGCCTTAACTTAATACCACTGAACTATACACTTAAAAATGGTTAAGATGGTTTTACGTTATATATATTTTACTTCAATCAAAAAATGTTTTGTTTTTTTAAATCCAAATAAATAAGTAAAACCTGAAAATTATGTATGTCATCTCTTTTAATTATCTTTCTTGAGGGGGGAAAAAACCCCTCTAGGCTGGTTACAATCTCAGCACTTTGGGAGGCTGAGGCAGGAGGATTACTTGAGTCCAGGAGTTCAAGACCAGCCTGGGCAACACAATGAGACCCCATTTCTACAAAAAATTAAAAAAAAAAATTAGTCCAGCCTAGTGGTGCATGCCTGTAGTCCCAGCTACTCAGTAGACTGAGACAGGAGGATCATTTGAGCCCAGGAGTTCAAGGCAACAATGAGCTATAATGATGTCACTGCACTCCAGCCTAGGCAACAGAGTGAGACCCTGTCTCAAAAAAAAAAATCTCTAGAAGAGTAAACATTATTAAAAACCAGAAAGATCAGACATGGTTTTTCTGTGACTAAGATTATCAAACTGGCTGTTTTGATTCTTAGCTTTCTTTGCTTAAAACAGAAGCTTTAAAAATTTTAACTGTTTCCTCAAAAAATTAAACATAAACATGATCCAGCAATTCCACTTCTACATATATACCCGAAAGAATTGAAAGCAGGAACTTGAACAGATATTTATACACTAATGGTCACAGTAACACTATTCACAATAGCCAAAAAGGTGGAAGCAACACAAACATCCATTGGTGTATGAATGGATAGTCAAAATGTTTACACACACATACACACGCTGGAATAGTATTCGGCTTTAAAAAGGAAGAAAATTCTTGGCTGGGTGGGGTGGCTCACACCTGTAATCCTGGTACTCTGGGAGGCCGAGGCGGGAGGATCGCTTGAGGTCAGGAGGTCGAGACCAGCTTGAGCAAGAGCCAGACCCCGTCTCTATCTAAAAAAAAAAAAAAAAAAAAAGGGAAGAAAATTCTAATACATGCTACAATATGGATGAACCTTGAAAATATGCTAAGTGAAATAAGGCAGTCACAAAAGAACAAATATGTGATTCCACTCGTATGAGGTACCTAAAGTAGTCAAATTCCTAAAGACAGAAAGTAGAAGGGTGGTTGCCAGGGGCTGGGGGACGGGGGAATGGGGAATTATTAATATGTTAACCTAAATAACAAGCAGAAAGAGGCTCTTTAAAGGAAGATGATGTTTATTTGGGAATAGAGCATTGTGATAGGAATGTGCCTGCCATAGGATACTATGTGCATATTCAGAGACGTAAAAGAAGACAAAGGTTTTTAAAGGAAAAAAATTGAGGAGGATTATAAAATTGTTTTGAAATAATTATCCTTGGCTACAAAGATCAATAATAGGGTGACACCAGTCTGAGGTTGGACAGGACATTGATGGGCAGATGTCCTTGCAGAAGTATTTTTTTTTTTTTTTTGAGACAGAGTCTCACTCTGTTGCCCTGGCTAGAGTGCCGTGGCATCAGCCTAGATCACAGCAACCTCATACTCCTGGGCTCAAGCGATCCTCTGCCTCAGCCTCCTGAGTAGCTGGGACTACAGGCATGCACCACCGTGCCCGGCTAATTTTTTCTATATATATTTTTTTAGTTGTCCAGCTAATTTCTTTCTATTTTTTTAGTAGAGACGGGGTCTCGCTCTTGCTCAGGCTGGTCTCAAACTCCTGAGCTCAAACGATCTGCCTGCCTCAGCCTCCTAGAGTGCTAGGATTACAGGCGTGAGCCACCGCGCCAGGCCTATAGTTAGGTTTTGATGTCCCTTGATACCAGGATGGACCTGTTCCAGTTGCTGGTCTCATCCCAAGTAGGGAGGAGTGTTTGGCAACTAGGAGTCAGCGTCAAAACCCTTTTGGCCACAATTGAGCAATAAGGGAGGTTTGAAGGGAGTGGTTCTCAGGCTAAGTCTACCTGGAGTTCATTATTAAGTTCAATTTTGTCTGTTCCATAGCCTTTTGCTATCATCTCAATGTATTGGGCCAGCATTCTTTTGTTAGGAGTTGTACTTCTGCAAAAAATTTAACTAATTACAAATAAAAAACTTAAAAAGGGGATACAAAGTAAAATGAATAGTAATATGACAATTCCAGTTTGCATAACGGTTTTGGGCCATGAACCTAGGCTTAAAGACAACCAGTTGAATAAATTAAATAACCATTGGGAATTAGGTGAGACTTGCTATAATTGTGTGGCCTGTTTTTTGTTTTGTTTTGTTTTTTAATTTTTTGTAGAGACATGGTCTTACCATTGCCCAGGCTGGACTTGAATTCCTGAACTCAAGCAATCCTCCTGCATCGGCCTCCCAAAGTGCTAGGATTACAGGAGTGAGCCACGGTGCCCAGCCCATGTGTATTGTTCTCTTATTTTGTGTACCTGGGCCTCAACTTTTCCAGAGGAATACAACCAGGTAAAGCATGTAGTATTAGCAATAGCACAGACATTTTCTTATTAAACGAATGGAGACTAAAAGGATTCCTTAGTCAGGTTCTCTTAAGTTACCAGCAGAAGCTACTGATTGTGAAATTTCAATCACATCATTATCCTGCCAAGTAAAAAAAGTAGCGTTAAGTGGGGTAAGAGAGTCATTATGATATGGGGTCTTGTTCCGACGTCTTGGGAAAAGCTATCTACGGCATGAAAATGTCAACTTCTCTGGGTGTGCAGTTTGAATGTGTCTGGTCCTGGCATCCGGTAGTTTGGTAAACTTTTTGTGTGGCTCAGAGAGCAGACACAAGGCTTGCTTTTGAAAATTCATCTAGTTTCAGCTTATAGTGCTACAGAAGCAGAAGTTTTTGTTTTTAGTTGGAGAGTTGTAGGAAATGAGAAGGATTTAGGATCTAGTCCAGTCTACAGTAGATAACAAGAACTTGAAAACAGCACATAGGGCTATAAGCCAATAACAGGCGTATTCTAGTCTTTCTTTAGAAACGTACCTTTTTTGCTCTACATTGATCACATGGAAATCTCAAATTTAGAAACCTTTTGAGGCTAGGAAGCCAAACCAAGGCAGACTTTCGATTTCACTTACAGTCTTAAGGTTCCTAGGCCTGCCAAGAAATGATGGTTTTTACTCACTCACTGTAAGGTTGGGAACTCTTGAAGCCAGAATGTTATGCACATTCTCAATATGATATTTCAGTCAAAGCTTTGGTAATGCAACCAGTGTTTCTAATTGTATCGTGCTTAATAAAGAGAGAGCTGATTTTTGTTGAACTTATGTAAATAATTTTATTGTCATAAATAATAAGAATGCTTATGAATAGTTTCCAAATTTTGGAGGAATCAAGTAAGGATTGAAAAAGCAAATGCTTCCACCTTTGTTTACAAAAGTATGCTTTACTAAACTATTGTAAACTATAGATAGCTTAAGAAAAAAGTCTTCTTAAATCTGGAAAATAAAACATTTAAGTAAAGAACCAACAATGTTTTAATTAAAAGCCATAAAAATGTTATCTTTATCAATTACTTAATTTCATACAATAAGTCTTTTGTTTTGTTTGATCTTTATTAGCAGTTTTATGAACCGATCAGTTTTTTTATTAGAGTTCTGAAAATTTTTTTTTTTTTTTTTTTTGAGACAGAGTCTGGCTCTGTTGCCCTGGCTAGAGTGCTGTGGCTTCAGCCTCGCTCACAGCAACCTCAAACTCCTGGGCTCAAGCGATCCTACTGCCTCAGCCTCCCGAGTAGCTGGGACTACAGGCATGAGCCACCATACCCGGCTAATTTTTTCTGTATATATATATATATATAAATTTTTTTTTTTTTTTAGTTGTCCAGATAATTTCTTTCTATTTTTAGTAGAAACGGGGTCTCGCTCTTGCTCAGGCTGGTCTCGAACTCCTGACCTTGAGCGATCCACCCGCCTCGGCCTCCCAGAGTGCTAGGATTACAGGCGTGAGCCACCATGCCTGGCCGAGTTCTGAAAATTTTTATTTAGTCTTAATTTTTATTTGAGTCTTAATGTTGTCAGAATATTTGTGTTCAAGAGCACTTATTACATAGAGTCTTTTCCATGAAAAGCAATTTTGGACTATAACTCATTGCAAATAATTTCAGAGAAGAATTCAAAATGATAGCTGTGGATGACAAAAATATGGATATTGATATTTTAACCAATATCCATGGTTAAAAATCTGATGAAAGTTCACGATTGACAAGGAAATTTTATTTCCATTACGTGCAGTATGTTAAGACATCAACGAGAATCATGACTGATGGCATCGCATCAGGATGATCAGACTTTTTATAAATTTTATATAATTGTTAGGATATTCATATCAAGAACATATCCATACAAATATAACTTTAGAAAAAGTTTAACATAACACCAAAATTATGACCAACCTATTATATTTCTATGAACTTAAATAATTTTTGAAACTTTTTTTTTTGTGACAAGAGTCTCCTCTGTCGCCCAGGCAAGAGTGCAGTGGGGTCAGCCTAGCTCGCAGCAACCTCAAACTCCTGGTCTCAAGTGATCCTCCCACCTCAGCCTCCCAGGTAGCTGGGACACCCAGGTGTCCTGACCCCAGGAGCACCCCCCTATTCCGCCACGCAAGAATTTCTGGAAATGGAATCAGGAAGTTACTCAAGGAGTGTGTGCAAGACACAAGTCTCTGGGTCAGAAGCCCAGAAAACAGGCCTTTGGGGGATGTCTTCTGGGCAGGGGGTACTCCTGGGGCCAGGTGTTCGGGGATGAACCTGACTGTGCCTAGAACCAGTGAAAGAAAACTTTATTTTTTCATAGACTAGAGAGCTGGCTTCTGGGATGCTGTGTGCTTATGGTTTACTGAACCTTGTGTGATGGGAAAATCTAAGCAGGAAGAGGCTCAGTCATCCCCCAAAATAGTGATGCTCCTGGGAGTTCTGTTCTCGATGCTCTTTGCTCCTCAGCCTGTGTTGTGGTTTTAAAACATGATTGCAAATTCTTTGACACACCTTCTATCAAAAAGGTTGGGTCTAAGTCCTCTTCTCTTGAATGTGGGCTGGATTTAGTGACTGACTGTTTGTTTTGTTTTTGTTTTTGTTTTTTGATACAGGGTCTTGCTCTGTTGGCCAGGCTGGAGTGTGGTGGCATCATCGTTGCTCACTGCAACCTCAAACTCCTTGGTTCAAGTGATCCTCCTCTCTCAGCTTCCTGAGTAGCTGGGACTACAGACATGCACCACCATGCCCAGCTAATTTTTCTATTTTTTATGGAGGTGGGGTCTTGCTATGTTGCTCAGGCTGGTTTTGAACTCCTGGGCTCAGGAGTCCCCAAGTAGCTGGGACTGTAGGCATGTGCCACCATGCCCAGCTCTTACCTATTACTACATCACAAACCACCCCAAAACTTAGTGACCTAATAGCAGTATTTGTTTTTCTAACAATTTGTGTTTGGGGCAAGACTACATGGGGATAGTGCATCTCTGCTCTACTTGGCATCAGCTGAGGTAGCTGGAAGGCTGGGGATGGAATCATCTGAAGACTGGCTCATTTACACATTTGGTAGTTAATAGGGATCCTAACTGGGACCCTAGCTGAGACTTTAGCCAGGGCACATACATGTATCTTGGGCTTCCTCGCAACATGGTAGCTGGGTTCCAAGGGCATGCATGGGGAGGGGAGAGAGAGATAAAGTATGAAAAAGAGAGAGAGGGTGAGAGCACAAGCCAGGTGGGAGCTCTATCCCTTTTTTTAACCTAGCCTTGGGTCATACTGTATCACTTCTGCTGCATTCTCTTCATTAGAAGTCAGTCACAGGCTGGGCCCATTGACTCACACTTGTAATCCCAGCACTTTGGGAGGCTGAGGACAGAAGGATTACTTGAGGCCAGGAGTTTGAAGACTTACAGCACCATAGTCACAGCTGTGAATAGCCGCTGCACTCAAGCCAGGACAACATAGTAAGACACCATCTCTAAAAAAATTAAAAAATAAAATAGGTAATTGGAACACTATACTTCAATGGTTCTTATCAAGAGGTAAGGATATCACTTCAGAATCACCTATGGGATCTGCTTAAGAGTTCCTATTTTACCCCTATGCACCCTCCTTTGCCAGATTCTTTTTTTTTTTTTTTTGTGAGACAGAGTCTCACTCTCTTGCCTGGGGCGAGTGCCGTGGCGTCAGCCTAGCTCACAGCAACCTCAAACTCCCGGGCTCAAGCAATCCTACTGTCTCAGCCTCCCAAGTAGCTGGGACTACAGGCATGCGCCACCATGCCCGGCTAATTTTTTTTCTATATATATTTTTAGCTGTCCAATTAATTTCTTTGTATTTTTGGTAGAGACGGGGTCTCGCTCTTGCTCAGGCTGGTCTCGAACTCCTGAGCTCAGGACAATCCGCCCGCCTCAGCCTCCCAGAGCGCTAGGATTACAGGCGTGAGCTACCGCGCCCAGACCCTTTGCCAGATTCTTATACCATTGTAAGACCTGAGTTGGGGAGGATGAGAAGGAATGCAGTAGTAACAAGAGCACAGAGCTGGTTGCTCGGATATGCCCACCCCTAGTTGAGATCCACTAGACCTGTCCTGTCTAATTCAGTGGCCATTAACCACATGTGGTTCTTCAAATTCAAATTAATTAAAATTAAATGAGATTGTCTAAATGAAAATCCAAAGATAAGAAGCAACAGCTGCTCCAGACAGGAAGGGATCAGCGAAAGAACTCTGGAAGTATGAAGAATCAAACTGAAAGGACACTCCCAAAAGGGAACACCAGCTCTCCAGCAATGGATACAAACCAAAATCAGAACACTGAAATGACAGATGAAGAATTTTGAACATGGATTGTAAGAAAACTCAATGAAATGCAAGATAAAATGGATACCCAAAACAAAGAAATCACACACAAAATATTCCAGGAAATGAATGCCAAATTCACTAAAGAAATTGAAATATTAAAGAAAAATCAAATAGAACTTCTGGAAATGAAAAATTTATTCAAGGAATTAAAAAACACAGTGGAAAACCTCAAGAATAGCCTAGATCAAGCAGAAGAAAGAATCTCAGGGATTGAAGACAACACCTTTCAATTAAACAAGTTAGTCACAGAGATAGAGCAGAGAAATAAGAGAAAAGAGAAAAGCCACAAGAAATGTGGGATTATGTGAAAAGGCCTAACAGAAGAATCATAGGCATCCCCATGGGTGAAAAAGAAAATACACAAGGGTTGGATAAACTATTTGAGGATATAATGGAGGAAAATTTCCCTGGCCTTGCTAGAAATCTAGATATTCAGGCACAAGAAGCTCAAAGGACTCCTGGGAGATTTATTGCAAATAGGAAGACACCACAATACATAGTCATCAGACTGACCAAAATAAACACAAAAGAGACCCTCCTATGAGCTGTAAGGTGAAAGCAGCAGAAAACCTACAAAGGAAAACCCATGAGACTGACTGCAGACTTCTCAACTGAGACCTTACAAGCCAGAAGGGACTGGGGCCCCATGCTCAGTCTTCTCAAACAGAATAACGCCCAGCCTAGAATTTTGTATACTGCAAAACTAAGTTTCTCATACAAAGGAGAAATAAAGACCTTCTCAGACAAGCAAGCACTGAGGGACTTCACCAAGACAAGACCTGCCCTCCAGGAAGTACTCAGAACAGTGTTAAACATGGATCAGCACAATAGACACTCACCAGTATAAAATCATCCAAAAGCTAAAGGTCAAAGGCCAGATACCACAATGGCTCAAGAGAGTAAACAAAGCAACAAAATTCAACTCAACAGGATGAACAGAAATCCACCCCACTTATCAATTCTTTCAATAAATGTGAATGGCTTGAACTGTCACTAAAGAGACATAGGTTGGCCAAATGGATAAATATACAAAAGCCAAGTATCTGCTCTCTTCAGGAAACACATCTAACCCACAAGGATGCATTCAGACTCAAGGTGAAGGGATGGAAAACAATATTCCATGCAAACGGAAACCAAAAGAAAGCTGGCATAGCAGTTCTGATTTCAGATAACTTAGTCTTCAAATCAATAAAAGTAATGAAAGACAAAGATGGCAATTATATAAAGGCGAAGGGTACAATTCAACAAGAAGACATGACAATTCTAAACATTTATGCACCTAACTCAGGTGCACCCAAGTTCATAAACCAAATCCTACTTGATCTAAACAAAATGATAAACAGCAGCACCATAATAGCCAGGGGCTTCGACACCCCTCTGACAGAACTGGACAGATCTTCCAAACAGAAAATAAACAAAGACAGAATGGCCTTAAACAGAACTCTATAACAAATGGCCCTGACATACATTTACAGAATATTCTACCCCGAAACCACTGAATATACGTTTTTCTTATCAGCTCATGGGACATTGTCTAAGATTGATCATATCCTAGGCCACAAAACATATCTCAACAAATTTTAAAAAATAGAAATTATACCCTGCATCTTCTCAGACCACAGTGGAAATTAGATAAATAGATAAATAAGATAAAATTAGAAATCAACTCCAACAGAAACACTCATCTCTACACAAAGTCATGGAAACCAAACAACCTTCTGCAGAATGATTATTGGGTTAAGGGGGAAATTAAGATGGATATCAAAAGATTCTTTGAACTAAATGATAAAGGAGACACAAGTTATCAAAATCTGTGGGACACAGCTAAAGCAGTCCTGAGAGGAAAATTTATAACCATAAATTCCTACATCCAAAAGACAGAAAGATCACAAATCAACAATATAATTAATCATCTCAAAGAACTGGAAAAAGATAAGCAAACCAAGTAGACTAAAAACCCAGTAGAAGAAAACAAATAACCAAGACAAGAGCAGAGATAAATGAAATCAGTAATAAAAAAACTATGCAAAAGATTAATAAAACAAAAAGTTGGTTCTTTGAAAAAATAAATAAAATTGGCACACCTCTTGCTTGATTGACCAGAAACAGAAAAGAAAGGACTCTAACAAGCTCAATCAGGAATGAAAAAGGAGAAATTACAACTGATTCCATGGAAATACAAAATATCATGCATGAATACTATAAAAATCTCTATACACATAAACTTGAAAACATGGAGGAAATGGACAAATTCTTAGAAACACACAGCCTCCCTGGGCTCAATCAGGAAGAAATAGAATTCCTGAATAGACCAATATCAAGTAATGAAATTGAAGCCATAATAAAAAACCTTCCTAAAAAAAAAGTCTCGGACTGGATGGTTTCACACCTGAATTTTACCAGACCTACAAAGAAGAACTGGTGCCTATCCTGCAGAAATTATTCCACAACATCGAGAAGGAAGAAATCCTCCCCAGCACATTTTATGGAGCCAACATCACCCTGATACCAAAACCAGGAAAGGACTAAACAAAAAAAGAAAACTACAGACCAACATCCCTTAAGAATATAGATGCATGGCCGGGCACAGTGGCTCACGCCTATAATCCTAGCACTCTGGGAGGCCAAGGCAGGTGGATCATTTGAGCTCAGGAGTTCAAGACCAGCCTCAGCAAGAGCGAGATCCCATCTCTACTAAAAATAGAAAAAAATTAGCTGGACAACTAAAAATATAGAAAAAATTATCTGGGCATGGTGGTGCATGCCTGTAGTCCCAGCTGCTCAGGAAGCTGAGGCAGAAGGATTGCTTTAGCCCAGGAGTTTGAGATTGCTGTGAGCTAGGCCGATGCCATAGCACTCTAGCCCAGGCAACAGAGTGAGACTCTGTCTCAAAAAAAAAAAAAAAAAGAATATAGATGCAAAAATTCTCAGTAAAATCCTAGAGAACCGAATACAGATGATTACCAAAAAAATAATCCGTCATGACCAAGTGAGCTTCATCCCAAAGATTCAGGGATGGTTCAACATATGCAAATCTATAAATGCAATTCACCACATACATAGAAGTAAAAACAAAGACCACTTGATCCTCTCAACAGACACAGAAAAGGCATTCAACAAAATTCAGTGCCCTTTTATGATAAGAAGACTTAACAAAATAGGCATAGATAGGACTTACCTCAAAATGATAAAAGCCATATATGGCAAACCTACAACCAACACCATAGTGAATGGGGAAAAAATTGAAAGCATTCCTGCTTAGAACTGGAACCAGACAAGGTTGCCCTCTATCACCACTTCCGTTTGACATAGTGCTGGAATTCCCAGCTAGAGCAATCAGACAAGAGAAGGAAATCAAGGGCATCTAATGGGGGTAGAAGAGGTCAAACTATCCCTCTTTGCTGACAGTATGATCTTATATTTAGAAAACCCCAAAGATTCTGCCATGAGACTACTGGAATTGATAAACAAATTCAGCTAAGTCTCAGGTTACAAAATCAATATACACAAATCAGTAGCATTCATATATGCCAACAACAGTCAAACTGAGAACTAAATCAAGGACTCAATACCTTTCACAATAGCAACAAAGAAAATAAAAAACCTAGGAATATGTTTAACTAAGGCGGTGAAAGACCTCTACAGGGAGAACAACAAAACACTGAGGAAGGAAATAGCAGAGCACGTAAACAGATGGAAAACCATACCATGTTCATGGATCAGCAGAATCAACATGGTTAAAATGTCTATACTATCCAAGTGATCTACAGATTCAATGCAATCTCTATTAAAATACCAACATCATTTTTTGCAGATCTAGAAAAAATAATTCTATGCTTTGTATGGAACCAGAGAAGACCCCTTGTAGTAAAAGCAACCTTAAGCAAAAAGAACAAATTGGGAGGCATCAATTTACCAGACTTCAAGCTATACTACAAGGCTATGGTAACTAAAACAGCATGGTACTGGCACAAGAACAGAGACATAGAGCAATGGAACGGAACTGAGAATCCAGACATAAAACCATCCTCATATAGCCATCTGATCTTTGACAAAGCAGACAAAACCGTACACTGGGGAAAAGAATCCTTATTCAATAAATGGTGCTGAGAAAATTGGATGGCTGCATGTAGAAGACCGAAATGGGATCCACACCTCTCACCTCTCACAAAAATCAACTCATGATGGATAACAGACTTAAACCTAAGGCATGAAACTATAAGAATTCTAGAAGAAAATGTTGGAAAAACTCTCATAGATATTTTCTAGGGAAAGAATTTATGAAGAAGACCCCAAAGGCAATCACATCAACAACAAAAATAAATAATAAATAAATGGGACCTGACCAAATTAAAAAGCTTCTGCACAGTCAAGGAAACTATCATGAGAGCAAACAGACAACTTACAGAATGGGAGAAAATATCCACATACTACACATCTGATAAAGAGCTGATAACTAAAATCTATATAGAACTCAGGAAAATCAGCAAGAAAAAAATCAAACAACCCCATTAAAAAGTGGGCAAAGGACATGAACAGAAACTTTTCAAAAGAAGATAGACTCATGGCCAAAAAAATATGAAAAAATGCTCAACATCTCTAATCATCAGGGAAATGCAAATCAAAATCACAATGTGATATCCCTTAACTCCAGTAAGAATGGCTTTTCTCAAAAAGTCCCAAAACAACAAATGTTGGCATGGATGCAGACATACAGGAACACTCATGCACTGCTGGTGGGGCTGTAAACTAGTACAACCTCTACAGAAAATAATATGGAGATACCTCAAAGAGCTGAAAATAAAACTACCATTTGATCCAGCAATCCCATTACTGGGCATCTATGCAGAGGAAAAAAAGACATTCTATAAAAAAGACAACTGCACTTGAATGTTTATAGCAGCACAATTCACAATTGCAAAGATGTGGAAACAACCCAAGTGCCCATCAATACATGAGTGGATTAATAAAATGTGGTGTATGTATACCGTGGAATTCTACTCAGCCACAAAAAACAATGGTGATCTAACATCTCTTGTATTATCCTGGGTGGAGCTGGAGCCCATTCTACTCAGTGAAGTATCGCAAGAATGGAAAAACAAGCACCACAAGTACTCACCTTCAAATTGGTATTAACTGATCAACACTTATGTGCACATATAGTAGTAACATTCATCAGGTGTCGGGCAGGTGGGAGGGAGGAGGGGATGGGAATATACACACCTAATGGGCGCGGTGCACAGCATCTGGGGGATGGACACGCTTGTAGCTCTGACTCAGGTGGGGCAAAGGCAATATATATAACCTAAACATTTGTACACCTATAATATGCTGAAATTAAAAAAATTTAAAAAAACAGTTTTATTATTATTGTTGAGCATGTTTCTTTTTTATACTTTTCTATATTATGTAAAATTTCATAATAAAAAGTTGTGAAAAACCCATCATCTCCTCCTCCTAAAC
>RJWJ010031505.1:0-18979 GCA_004363605.1 Indri indri
AAAAAAAAAAAAAAAAAAAAAAAAATTACAACAAAGACTGCCTTTCGTAAGGGCACATTTTAAAACCTCTATCTATGTTTTTTATACTTAATATTCCTAATGAAAGCCATCTTTAGTGAAGAAACCTGAATAATTCCTGCATAACACACATATACCTTTAGTCATATGTGGCTAGCTGTCTTTATGTGCACACACACACTCAAACATACTCAGTGAAGCACTCAGTATACTTGGGTAGTACTATAATTTTTAAAAAACCCTTTGATTTACATTACTTGACCCACAACAATCCTATGAAGTAGAAAGAACAAATATTTTTTACATTCGTTATACAAATGAGAAAACTGAGGTTTAAGGAGGTGAATTTTTCCAAGGTCTTATGTCTGGCTATTTATTAATGCAAAGTCAGATAAGCAAAATCTACTTCCTCCCAGTCCAGACTTCCGTTACACAATGCTGTCTGCTTGTAAGTGGTATCCTGTAAGAACCTCAGATTTTGGTGTTCCTAATGCCTGTTTTTGACACTTTTGACTATGTGTATAATCATAGGTGTTGAATTTTCTTTTCACTTTAAGGACAAGTTCTGATCTGAACCCAGGGAATTTAGGCTGGGAGATGAAGTACCAGATTAATTTTACTAAGATTATACATCCTTCTTTAGTTACTTTAAATGTTTGTGAAATTATAGAAAACTAAGCATGAAAATGTTCACTTATTGGATTTGTTTTTGAAACTCTTTAATTTTAGTAGTTTAAGGCTTTTAGACTGTGGATTCCTAGGCTCTTCTAAATCTTGTGTTGATTTTTAAACTAAAAAGTTAAACATTTGAAACCCTGCCTTCAAGTTCTGTTCCTATTGACTTTCACCGATTTATCAGAGACTTTGAGAGTTTACATGTATGGTTCCTGTGTTTGAAAAGGACAAACAAGCTGTAGCTTTTACGTTTTTGAAATTTCAGCATATACTAATGGAAGTCATCTGTTGTTGATAGTTTTGGGTTTAAGATGGATTTTGAGAAATTTAAGATATTTAATTCATAACCCATATGATCAGTAACTATTTCTTAAAGCATGAATCATAGGAAATCTTCCCATCACTGTCATGTATTACATTATTCTTGTTTTTAGCGTTTAGCCTCTGTGGGATTGGATGCCAAAAACACGGTCTGTATCTGGGACTGGCGGAAGGGGAAACTTTTGGCCTCAGCCACTGGCCATTCTGACCGGGTAAGACCTTGTTGGATCAAGCTATGCAGATTTCAGAACTGTGGGAAAATTGTGATGTCACTTCTCAGACTTTAATATTTTTAAAAATAAATTTGCCATGTATAGACTTTTCTGACACATTCAACTTATAAACATCCTATTTCTTCATGATTGACAGCTAACTGTTGGTGTGATTGCTTCTGGTGCTTGAATACTTTATTTGAATTGTTACTGCTTTTTATAGGCAAAGCAAATTTTTGATGCTGGCATTTGGCTTCTGTATAAAAACCAAAATAGAATTGAAATTATATGTTTAGTTTAGATGTATTCATTTAGAAATGGAAATAGAAAATATTCACAAAACACTACAAGGGTATGTATTTTAATTTCAAATTGAATATAATGACAACTGTGATTAGTTATATTTGAGAATATTGAATGTAAATTGTAGCCTGCTTATTATTCATATCGAAGTCAGTGTGATCAGAAATAATTCCATGTAGTCACAGCTGGTAAGACAGGGCACGAAATAGGCATAGACATACAACTGGTGAGAAGTCTTTTTCTCCAGTGTCTTGTATAATTTTTAACTCCTACATTGTCTTGATTTTCTAGTTTAAAAGAGAAGCGAACATGCGTGACTGTCTTACTTGAATTCCCGATTGTTTTGTATTTCTGCACAATATGTGCTCATATAAAATGAGGCCCTAATTAAACATTAAATTCACCTTATCTTAGTATGAACTCTAAGGGGTATGTGGGAAGGCAGTTAATATGAATGGTACATTCATCTATGGAGTTTTGTAGTTGTAAGAGGACCCTACAGTTGTTGCAAATTCTACTCCAGGAGTGACCAGCCATAGAATTTCAGTGTTGGAAGAAGCCTGGTGTCCCTCTGGTCCAATGGCCCCAACCCTGGCTACGTATAGAATCCCCCGGGGAGACTTAATACTTAACAGCGTGGTGATATTTGGGCGCTATGCTCAGGGATTCAGATGTCACTTTTTCTGCTTATACTGTGATTTCCATTTTGTCTTATAAGGGAAGTCGAATTGGACTGGATCAATGTCTGAATTTCCAGTGCTCACAGAAAGTGAACATCAGATCAGTTCACACTGTTGTGATGCCCTACCTGGCTCTACTGAGAACTCATATAATATCTAAACTATTCTGCAATTACTACTACTATTTCTGAATCATTTTATATAGTCTGACCAGAATTAGTATACTTTATGTCAAAATTTTGGGCCTGTTACTTTGGAAAAAGTAGAAAACTAAAGTTAGGAGCACTTGCAACCAGTAAAGTCTCTTAGACAAATAGCCTAATGTAATCACCTTGTCTTGTACATAAAGTACTTTTGTTATTGTTAAATTCCTACTGTTAAATTAAACTAAATCTGGCTTAAGGCTATCTCCGTACTGTAAGTCCCTACATAACCAACTGAAACCTAGCTTGGTAAGTAAACAAACTGAAAGCCTAAGAGTATACTTTTGTAACAAATAGCTGAGTTGCAGCTGAGCTTCAGCCAATCACAGGCTGCCACCTGATCAGACCACACCCAAATAAAGCTAACTCAAGCCGTTTCTGTACCTCACTTCCTTTTTCTGTCTATATGTACTGCCTGCCCTGTTGCAGAGCTCTCTGAACCTCTTCTGGTTCTGAGAGCTGCCCAATTTGCAAATGGTTCTTTGCTCAATTAAACTCTGTTACATTTAATTTGTCTAAAGTTTTTAACACTACTCGATGGCACCTGACCTGATGTTGACGACTGTACCCTACTGCTTTGTTACACTTTTTTTTTTTTTAAGACAGGGTCTTGCTCTGTCACCCAGGTTAGAGTGCAATGGCGTCATAGCTCACTGCAACCTTGCACTCCTGGGCACAAGTGATACTCCTGCCTCGGCCTCTCAAGTAGCTGGGACTTACAGGCATGCGCCACCACACCCGGCTTCTTTTTCTATTTTTTGTAGAGACAGTTCTGGCTCTTGTTCAGGCTGATCTTGAATTCCTGAGCTCAAGCAATCCTTCCACCTTGGCTTCCCAAGGTGTTAGGATTACAGATGTGAGCCACCACGCCCAGCCTGTTAACACTTCCCAATTAGGGGTAGATTGTAAAAAGTGCAATGGTACCCTAGTGAGAAGTCTAATTTTAAGAGCCCAAGATGTTTTAATGAAATAGTTTAAAATACTGTTCCGCCAGACTCCATAATCTGTATCACACAGTTTTGTTTATTACTGATACGTGGATGCCAATTGACTGCTTGTGGTTAACTTCAAGATTATCTTTAGGATTATGTCAATGGCCAAAATACTTAATCCATTACATTTGCATAAAGAGTGCTTTATAGGCTGCAAAATGATTTCACATGCCTTATCTAATTGACCTCATACCAGAACTTGAGGTGATGTTATTTGTTGTGGAGAAGATGAGGTTAAGGTAGAGAGGCTGAGACTTGCCTGAGCTCGATTAGTGAAGATGGACACTTAGACCAAGTACTTTTTCTTCACTGCTTTCTGGACTCCATGATTGCTCCTTTCTATGTGATGAGAAGTTAATGGCCTAGGTTATTTCTCTGGTCTAGACTTTGGCCCTGACAATTAGTCCTCCCTTTCTATCAGGACATCACAGCATGTGATCCATGGACTACCTGCATCTCCTGGAGTCTGTTTAAAAATCCAGGTATTGGACTCAATTCCAGATCCACTAAATGAAAGTATCTCAGGCCCTGGAAATGTGTGTTTTAAGCAATTGCTGCTGGTGATTTGACTCTCATGATTGACAGAGTCTTTTCTTCTCTATCCCCAAAACAGGGAGAACTACCTGCGAACTGTCTGGTAGCTCTTCTTTTTTATTTTTTGAGACAGAGTCTCACTCTTTTGCCCGGGCTAGAGTGAGTGCCGTGGTGTCAGCCTAGCTCACAGCAACCTCAAACTCCTGGGCTCGGGTGATCCTTCTGCCTCAGCCTCCCAAGTAGCTGGGACTACAGGCATGTGCCACCATGCCCGGCTAATTTTTTTTTTCTATATATATTTTTAGTTGGCCGATTAATTTCTTTCTAATTGTAGTAGAGGCAGGGTCTCGCTCTTGCTCAGGCTGGTCTCAAACTCCTGAGCTCAAACAATCCGCCCGCCTCGGCCTCCCAGAGTGCTAGGATTACAGGCGTGAGCCACCGCGCCCGGCCTGGTAGCTCTTCTTAAAGAATTAAATAGCATTCATAGATATGTTTCAGTTCCTTGGATAATTGAAAACAGTATTTTGGGTCAGATTAAAATGCTGACCTAAAGGACTACTTACATTAAGTTAGTGTCAGATACAAATGCCTCTGCCTTAAGTTTGCAGATACTAACTTCTATGATTACTGGAGACTTTTGACTACATTGAATTAACCGTTAATTTAACCGTTAACCGTTAAACATTTTCCTAGTTAAAAGAATTATAAAATTCTTCATTTTAATTTTTATTGAAAAGCTATCTCCAAAGTGTTTTGTTAACACTGTGTAGAGTTATATAAAGTTTAATTAAAATTTATCCTAAATTGTCAATTTGTTTACCTCAGACCAGTTTGTTCCTGATGATTGCGGTTAATTCTCTTTCTACTCAGGCTACGGTAAGTAGACATGAGGTCATAAAGTGTGTGTTAACAGTGTCTGACCCATTCCCAGGAGGCAAATCTTCCATTTTCATTCTGTGCAGGTAGCATTGTGTTCTAAGCGTTCAGGTAGAGTCTTGGCAATTGGACTGGTACCTGGAAGAAGGCAAGAACATAAATGATCAACATGGCAACTTTTAATTTTTTTTTAACAGATTTTCGATATTTCCTGGGATCCATATCAGCCAAACAGAGTGGTTAGCTGTGGAGTAAAACATATAAAGGTAAAGTAGTAACTTAAAAAAAATTTTTTTGGTACCACATATAAAAAGAATTTTAGGTGTTCATAAATTTGTTGTTCACAGACTGCTTGACTTCGCATTTTTCTTAACTGTAGAGCCCTCTTACCTGTTTCTCTAATCCTGAAGCAAGCTAACATCAGCTGGTGGGGCTCTTTTAGAGATGCAAAGAACAGTCGAATGAAGTGCTCAGCAGGCAGCTGAAAAGGAAACTTTATGTTAACTAAATACTAAACTGAAGACTCGTACTTCATGACTTTGCATGTTTTAAAGCGGTTCTGATTTTAATGTTGTGAATTAAGTTTTTGCATTATAATGAATATCTGCATATATTGCATGTAAAAACTCTGACATGTTGATATGTTCCCTTAGAAGAAAGTTGTCTACATAGAAATATGATGTGCTTTACATAGAAATAGAGGAATATGCAGTACAAACCTATCTGGGCCTTTGGTTTTTAAATGCCCATCTTCCTGTAGTCTTCATAGCCCAAACTTGCCCACATTTGCTGCTTCCTGTTTTGTTCATAAGAAGCAAAATTAACAGCATCAGCAATATCCTTTGCTCTGACATAGCAAAAATTTTTCCTGAACTATGAAATATATGGCTTAGGATCTTCTGTCCATAGGATTGTAAATAATATAAGGTAAAGTCCACAAATAAGTGTGTAAGGATTACCTGCTTGCATAGCGCGTGCATGGATCTCTGCTAGTACAAAACTGGTACATTTCTATACAAGCAAGGTAGATAATCTATGTAACTCCTCCAACTAACCCCTCCTGTTTCCCAGTTCTTTTGTTCTTATTTTGGTCTAGTTTTTCATGATTCTTATTATTCCTACTTGGTGGTTAAAAAGGGACAGGTGATAAAATGCTCAGAAACAAATATAACAAGAAATATGCAAGACTTGTCTAGAATGTTATAAAACTTTACAGAGGAATATAAAAGAATACTTAAATAGAGTGACAATCTTGATTCTGTACATAATGTCTAAAATTTGCAAATGTATCATTTCTCTCCAAATTAATTTATATTTGTTACAAATTCAGTTAAAATCCCTATTACTTTTGTTGTTTCCTGACAGAATTTTCCTTTTACTTATTCTAAATTAATCTGGAAGCATGAAAGGATGAGAATAACTAAGAACTTTGGGATAAAAAAATAACGAAGGGGAATATGCACCACTATTCACTCAAGCATATTAGAAGTTAAAATAATTAAGATGGCATAAGACTGGAATAAGGAAGAAACAAATGAATTTTAAGAAGCTGATAAATAGACCTTAGTATGTATGACAACTTAGAATATGATGGGATCTCTAACTAGCAAGCACTAGAACAATTGATTTTGGGGGAAAAGTTACGTTATTACTTCGTACTATACACTAAAAGTCTCTGAATTAATGAGGTAAATGTTTTAAAAACTATAGGGAAATATATAGGCAACCGTTTAACTGCTCAAGTTGGAGAAAGGCCTTTCTAAATGTAAAATCAAATGATAACGGAGAATATTGATTCAACTATATAAACATCAAAACATTCTGTATAATGCCTCCTCTGCCCACAATAAGAGAACAACCGCAAACTAGCAAAAGTAAAAGCAACAAGCATGGTAGACACTGGGTGGTTGCTGAAATGTAAAGACCTTTAGCAAATTGGTAGAATAGACAAAGAACATAGCTGACAAAAATAGAAACATGTTGGCCAAGAGACATGAAAATATTAAATCATTAGTAATTAACGTAAATTTTAAAATAACAGTTTTAATCTATTAAAATTATCAAAATGTATCCAGTGTTGGCAAGGATTTAGTGACTGGGCGCTCTCAAACCTTGTTGGTAGAGGCGGGTTAATGGATATGGTCTTCTAGTCCAGAAATCTGGCAATATCTATCCATCTTGGAATTTATCAAAGAGCTGCTTCATCGAGTAACTTATCAATACCAAATGAAACCAAACAGAAGAAAACCTGAAACCACTTAACTATCCCTGGATGTTTAAATAAAATATGGTATATTCATATGAAATACTATACAATCATAAGTTATGTTAACGATATTGGGAAATATTCAAGATCTGTTTCAAGTGGGAAAGTTTACAATCTACTTTGGGGGCCGGAGGCAGATCTGTAGTGTGGGGAACAAAGCCGTTGTCCCCCTAAAGGTTCACTGAAAAATCACTGACATGAGGCAGATCATTAATAGGAGAAAAGACATACACACTTACTTAATGTGTATACACAGGAGCCTTCAGAATAAAGATACAGGGGAAATTGTTCATTTTTATGCATAGGTTCAACAAAGTGTGGACAGCTATATAGAAATATGATTGGACAAAAAGGGTATGATCTAATGCTAACAGGCTGAGTGGGGGAACCCAGCAAGGCCTGTCTGTCTAGATTGTTCCTGGCCTTTCTGAGCATGTGTTCCTTCCTCCTGGTGTGGGGCAGGACCCTTTCTGGAATTGGAGGTCTTGCAGTCAAACAAGGTAGGTCAGATTATTTATTTATGGCCGGTTTTTATACAGAATAATTTTAGGTTTTATGGCTGGCTTTTGAGAAAAGGAGTTCTGGTTTCTAGGACCTACCTTGGGCAAGAGGGATTCTAGTTTCTGCGGCTAGCCTTGGGGGGAGAATGGGACTGAGAGGAAGACAGGAGATCAGAGAAAAACTTTTGCTTCTGAGGCCTTCATTTTGGGGTGCCGTTTTTTAAGCCCCATCATTGGCTTTGGTTTTCTCTTTTTTTTTTGCCTTTCAAAGTACATTTTTGTGTGGGAAATATATTGGAAATATATCCCCAAATGTTAAACAGTTATCTCTGGGTAGTGAGTTCGTGGACAACTTAAAATTTTTGCCTTTTATATTTTATTTAAAAATTATTTGGTAACATAATACTTCTAAAATAAAATAATGAAAAGACAAAAATAGGTCTAGAGGTTTTGCTACTGAAAGGTATAAGATATCCTACCAGCACTTTAGGGCTTCATACGTGTTTTATAATCCTTGCACAAAGGCCTGTTTTTGTTTCTTAACCTGAGGAAATGTCTGCCGAAACACAGGTACTTTTTGCTTTTAGCAGCAGTTGGAGGCTGCTCCTCCTATGCGTTATACCTGAAAGACAAACTCATTAAATTTACTATTTGAGTTTATGCTGTGCGAAGGAACAAAAAACGCTTTTTTCAATTTTCTTGAGGTTTAGTAATGAAGACAGAACATTCTGTAAGAAAGGCAAAAACCAAAAACCTCTATCGATAAAGGAGAGATGCCAGCTGGCATGGAGGCATGTTGTCTAAGCTGAGCCCGGTGGGCGGGTGAGCGTGGTGGGCAGGGACCGGGAGGCAGCAGGGCCTAAGGGGAGGGGCTGCACTCCATTCGATAGTTAATAGGGGGGCAGTGGTCACCTTGGAATCATGGGACTGGGGAGCTGGAAAAGCCCATGGCTCGTGATGTGTTCCAGGATTGCCAATGTTTTCATCACCAGAGAACCTATTTCATAATCTTATTTCTAAAGGAACAAATACTTTGAAAGATTTTGGCCACAAAATAGCCATTAATTGATAGTCCCCTTAGCACTCTTCTATTAATCAAAGACATATATCTGCCAACATGATCTTTCTGATCAGCCTAAAATATGCTGAAACACTGAGTAGTTCTTTCAGCTACAAGGGAAGAAACACGTGAGCTCGTGAGCCTGGTTTCTCTCAGGCTGTGGAGGCTTTCTAGAAGTCTGGGACTGTCACCTGGCACATTCCACAGTGAGGAAGCTGAGGCCAAACCCAAGGGGGTTATTTGACTTTGAATCCGAATTCTGCTTCCCTCTACTTGACTGTGGGCAAACTATTTATTCTCCCTGAGGCCAAATTACTTCTCCCTCGCCCCACAACAAAAAATACACACGGATCACTACCCTCCTGCATTCGTTAAGACTGTTATGGTAAACAGCGTATGGAGCCAACAGGGACACAACAATATTAATTTCTTTCCCTATTTTCGAGGATTACAAAAAATGGTGGCGCAGAGGTAAGATTTAAACTCAGCCTCTGGCTCCCTCTGTAGAGCTCTTTCCACTCAGAAATTATGTATTTAATGATCTGTCTTGGCTTAATTTTTTTCTGAAAGAATAATACATTTATTGGGTTCTAACTAGATTAGCCGCTTAACTGGTAGAATTCTCCAGATTCTTCATTTCTTTCCATCCTTGGTTAACTCTAACTTTTAATTAGTTAATTCTAAAAGCAGAGATAGATAAAATTCTGGAACTTTATTTTAAAACACTAAAAGCTACTTATCCTGTTAAATTTAATTGTTTTAGCAGACTTGAGCATTTTTTTCCTAAGCAAATACAAACATTTTTACTTCAAATGGAAGAATCTGCAAATGTCCACCCAGCCATCCTTTATTAATTTTGTTTACAAATAAACCTGTAACAAATTTAAGTAGGCTTCAACAAATTATTTTTACTATCTATGTTTTTGATATTCAATTCTCAGGATTCCTCTACTTTTTTTTTTTTTTTTTGCCAAAACCTACCTTAACATTGAATGAATGATTCCAGTAACAAGTTGAGTACAAAATCTTTATACTCTGAGAAATATTTTTATGTGAAATGTTTGTAGCTAGGGTGAGATGCTCTCTGGTTTTGCAAATCCCCAGTGTTTGGCAAACAGGCAAATTACAGTGATCTGAAATGAATACTTGAAAACAGTAACAGTTGAGCATTATCTGCCTCATTGGTTTTATAGCAAATGAGCCTACCAGGTTTGTTGGTACTGTTGAGTCGTCTTGAGTCAGACAGAAGGGACCTTGGGGATTACCCAGGGCCAGAAGGACTCCAAGCTGCCTGCCAGTTCTAACAAAATGTACATTACAGTCTGTGGATGGAGATTGGAGAAGATAAGCATCTCTCCGTTTGAAATGAATTTAATTATGCATTGTTACCCCAAACTGCCACTGTTTTCCAAATAGGAAATCATTCTCAAGAAATAATATTTCATGTACTTACCATTTTCTGCAGATAATCTCATATTTATCCTGGCATCACATCCATATATGCGTTTTTAGGGAATCATTTGACTATTTGGAATGTTTCATGTTGGCATTATACCAACTGGACGATTTTTTTTCAGAAAACGTTTGTGTAGATCAAGTCTAAGGGTAATGGTCTCCATTTTGTGGTTATCCACCCAGAAATATTGGAATAACTCAGGCCAGAGGTGCACATCCCAAGTTAAATGACAAAATAATTACTCTCCTTTTAATCTTCATGCATGAGAAGTAATGAGAAAGGAAAATGTCCGCCTTAAGCCACGAACAGCAAGTTCTTTGGCATATTTGTACAACCAGTAACTGTTTATGTCAAACGGATTGTTCAGGTTCAGAGTTAAATATTTTCCAAAGCTCATACCTGACTAGCTTTTCCCCAGATCTTTTTGTTCTTTTGACATATACTTTAACACCTCTTCATAAACATGATAATATCCAAAGAAATGAATCAATGGAGTTGATACTTTCCTCCTTTTAGAGAAGAATCTGTATTGCCTCAAATGGTTGCATAATCTGCCCTTAGTCCTCACTAAGAGCAAACCCTTTCCTCTGTCCCCGTTGCCACCCAGCCGCCTGAATCCTGGCCAGCTTGATGGTGCGGCCATCTCAGACCTGCTTCCTCCAATATCCAACTACTCTGAGAGGACCATCATTTTTCCTTTCCTGCAGGCACAGATATTATTCCCCTGATATTATTCACTGATTTTATTCCCCACCCCGCCCCCACATTCCTGCCACACGGATTTGTCCAGTCCTCCTCTCCTGAACTCAAATGCCATTTCTTCCTCACCACTGATCCAAGTCCTGCTGTCGCACATTCTATTTAATTCAGCTTGGTTCTTCGTCTTTGAATTTCCTTGCTACCTGTGCGTAGCCTGAATATGCTGCCTTAAAATTGTATCTCATTGTTTCATATGTATCTTCATGAGATTCAAAATTCTCAAGACAAACATGAAGATTTCAGTATCTTCTCAGGTATAACGCCATTGACCCTCACCCTTAGCGAGCCTCTTCTGCTTTCTTCCAGATGGAGATAACAGTATCTGCCTTAGCCTATTCAAGGGTATTGTGAGAATCAAGTCACGTAGCATATGTAAAGAGCCTTTATAAACTGAGGAGCTGTATCAATGGCAATGAGCTTATTCTGGTTCATTAAAAACTATGTCAAAGCAAAATATTTTCTTTCTATAGAACCATAGGAGTGTCCTTGCTGCCTTCTATGAAATAGCTCAGGCTTTGTGCGTATGGCCTTCCATACAACGAATTATGCAACTAACATGGAAAAGCCAAGTCAATTATTTGGCTACATGAAAACTGATATTTAGAAACATTTCTAAGTAATATTTGTATGGTGAAGATTTATAACATTTTCAGTTAGAAATTATTTCTGAATATATACATTAAAAGTGTCTAGATGATATCAACATAATAGGAAATCGTAGATAATTTGTTTTCCTTTTTATAGCTATCCGTATTTCTAAACCTCTCTACAATGAACCTATACTAGTTTTATAATTTGACAAATATTTGTGTACTTTATCCAATTCTGAGAACATTGTCTTCTATTAAAACATTAGTAAACAATGAAGTTTTGAAATATTGGAACTTTAAAAATTTTTTTTAAATATTATAGGTTTTTCTCATGCTCATAGTAGTTGGCTAAAATGTTTTGTGATTCTGTGCTGTCACAACAAAGCAAGTTAACTTACTTCTGCTTAGTCTGGATTTAGCAAATCATGTAAAATGTACTGAAGTATAAACAAATATCAATAACACAATACATCAGAATACTCTATTTTCAGATCTATTTTATCACTTGCTTCCTAGTTTTGGACACTATGTGGAAATGCCCTGACTGCAAAAAGAGGAATATTTGGCAAAACAGGGGATCTTCAGACCATCCTTTGCCTTGCATGTGCCAAAGAAGACATCACCTACTCTGGTGCTTTAAATGGTGACATCTATGTCTGGAAAGGGCTCAATTTAGTTCGCACCATTCAAGGAGCACATAGTGTAAGTATTGCCACATGGAAGTTTTGGGATGATTTATAAAATAAGACCACAAATCCCTGTGTATTTTCCCCATTGCTTTAGAATCAGAGGACTCTGCTGAACACTTCCAAAATACTTATGAAGATTTCCCAAATTATGTTTGTTCACCTAAAAGAAAGTATATTTAAAAAGCATCATAACTTAATTAGCCTTCACCTTAACTGTTGATTGGCTGATTAGTGTTATTCATTGGCAGCAGTTTGACAGAAGACTAGAACTATTTCATCATGAGTTTCATCTTACAGACCAGCACTTCTCAGACTTTAGTGTGCCTATGAATTTCCAGGGGTTCATGTTAAAATGCAGATTCTGTCTCAGTAGGTCTTGGATGATGTCACTGCTGCTGCTCAGTGGTCCATACTTTGAATAGGAAGGGTGTAGACAACTATTGCTTTTATGTCAGTTGGTAAGGTAGATTTTTCTCATTCTGTGTGTTGAGGTGCAGGGTGTGACCTTCACATTAGTGTCACAAGCTCTTAAAATGCAAACAGAAGTCATCGAGAACCTTCTATCTTCTGATGGTCTATTCCGTAAGAACAAGGGCAAACTTCTTACCACACTGCTCTTTTTTGACACATATGCAAATGGTTACATTGTTACATCCACAGTTGACAGAATGGAAACGTCCAGGAGAATGGGGAGATGGCGTAGACAGTAAAGCCTATTGTAGTGAATGGAGATCGGGTAAAATGCCGTTGGAAACTCGACAGACCTGTAGCTTATTGCCTCCAACCTGATTCCCTATTACCCTTATTTAATAATATGAAGAAAAGTTTAAGCAACTCTTAGCAAAAGAGCTATGAAATTTTAGATCTTTCATTGTCTTGTATGTTGCAAACTAATTTTCTTGGCTTTGCTAATTATCAAACAGCTTTCAAAACAATTAAAACGTCAGTATCGTCCTCATTCATGAAAGCAGCTGCCTTAGTAACCTAGTTTCTCTTTACGCTGGTTCTTATGTAAACATTATATTCTTGCAGCCCTTTGGAACAAACCAGATTAAGGTATTTTCCTGTGGAAGGGCATCTTTAAATTATGGAGCTATTTCACTTGTGAAAGGCATCTTCAGATGATGCTTAACAATCCAACACAAATGCTAATTGACCTTTCAGTTAGGTTCAGGTGAAGCCTTCCTGAGCTTATTGAGATGGGTTTCAGGCACCTTGGCCATTTGTAAAAGTCTTTATGTTCCTAACCCTCATCTCTTAATTATTTTGGGCAGCCACTTATGTGAAACACCTCCATAGTTGTCTTTTCTCTGTAAGAGTCAGTTGTCACATAAAAGAATGTATTATTTCCATATCTGCTTTAACCAAGTTATCCTGGAATTTTTTTTTATAGCCTGCCATTTAGTTAATGGCAAAGGAGCACTTGAACTAGTTTTCTTTGGTAGTAATTGTGATTATTTTTAAACTTAGCTGTGATAAAGAGTATTATAAATAGCAAGTTGGTCCATTGTTAGTATTGCAACAGAGAACCAGGGGTTTGTTTTCATTTTGTTTTGCTATGTTTTTTAATTGAGATTTAACTATACTGACTATCCAGAATGGCTGCAACATTGAGTATTGCCTACTTAACCAACAGGCGGGAATCTTTAGCATGTATGCTTGTGAAGAAGGCTTTGCCACTGGTGGGCGAGATGGGTGTATACGACTGTGGGATACTGATTTCAAACCAATAACCAAAATCGATCTCAGGGAGACAGAACAAGGATATAAAGGTAATATATGTATTAAAATCTATCTGTAACTCTGAGCATGAAATATAATGTGAAGTTCCATATTGTTTCTCTGTACTTCACCTGATTTTATAAAGCATTTAGGGTAGTTTACATAAACATGGAAAACAAGATCAAAAGTATGTTAAAAAGAAATGGATACCCCCTTCCCTAACTCACACAAAAGTGTCTGTATGAACCAGTGGTGCTGTAACAAAGGTTTCCTGGGAGATGGAATTTTTAGTGATAAAACTGAGAAGTTTGAGACAAGTCGGTCACCCTAAATGTAACTGTGTCCAGCCTTTGAAAACGAATGAGAGAAATAAGGCAAAGATTATTTCTTAAAAAAAAAAAAAAAAAAAAAAAAGCTTTAAAGCCATAGCTGCCATAGTAGTAGGGGTTAAGAGCATGGGCTCAGAGTCAGGGGGCCTGGGTTCCAATCCAAATCTTACTGTGATAGATTTGAGACCTTGGTCAAATTTCTTAACATCTCCGGGCTTCTGTTTCCTCCTCTACAAAATGGAGATAACACTAGCACCCGCCTTCTAGGGTTGTATGAGGATTAAACATACTTGCGAAGTGCTTAGGATAAGTCATGGCACATACTCAGCACTCATGTTAGCTGTTACTACAATATATACACCGTGTATAGTGGAATACAGAGCAGTTTATTTACATCTTTTTAAAATTCTCGCGATAGGCTTATTCTTATTTTTTACAGATAAAGAATTTGAGGCTCAGAGATTAAAGTGGAAAATGTAAATAGGTGAGATAAGACGGAGTCGCGGCTATGTTAACACACTAAGCGAAGGTGGGAAGGCCTGTCCACTCCCCATAGGCGGGCTGCAGGCCTGGCTCTAGGCCCCTGTGATCAGCGCTGAGGGCGGGGTGCTCAGCACCATGAGTCACGGCATCCACCAGATGGAAATTTACCCACCATTCTAGTGAAGGGGAATCTTTTCCAGTGCTGAGTGAGATGTTTCCTGAGAGTCTTCCTAGAGGAGGACCCTGTAAAAAAAACGCCTGAAGTGAGCTGTTACTCATCAATGGTTCCTCATGAAGCCCCTCAATGTGGGCTGATGGTAATGTTGCCACCGAGGTTGTTCCATGGGCCAAATTGTGTGGCCGTGTGTGGCACTCTGCCTGCCTTGGGTAGATTTCAGAAGACTGAGAAAAGAAAGCAGGGACCATGTATGCTTCAGGCTATCCTCCTTAAAAAGCATTGGTTTCAACCAAACTTACAAATTAAGCAAGAGGGAAGTGAGCTGAGTATTGTACTTTCTATTTGTGTCTGGAGGCCAGCTTCTTTATGTACCTGTGAAATACAAAAAGGTACACTTACAGTCAACTAACGTGAGGGTGGACTGTTACCCTCTTACAGAAGCTCAGGATCCTGGTGTGGATACCTTTCTGACCACCAGGCCCAGAGGTCATCGGCATGGGAAGTTGTAGAATTTGATATCCACCTCAATGTGTCAACAAGGAGATGATCAAGTCCTTGAGTTCTCATTATAAAGTGTAGGCCAGTGAAACTTTATCCAGAAAAATATTTCAAACAGATAAAAACAAGTACCTATAAAAGCAATGTAAAAAAAAAAAAAGACAAAAATGTTTGATCTTGAATCATGAAACTGGAAGCAAAATATACTCAGAGAACTGAGTCAACTCGCTAGATGGGATTATCGACCATAAACTGGCTAAGTGTTGTGGAGCATCAACGGGAAATGATGACTCCTTTTTGATAGTCACTTCATCCAACACACCCTAAAATTATATCACATAATTAAGGTATAAATTTTAAAGTGTGGGGGTTAGGCATAAGCCATCACTAATTTACCCTGCTATGCCTTTCTGCCTGGTAGTGAGACCCTGACCCTGGCTCTCCAGGGAGAGCTCAGAGCTGGTTCTGAAGGAGCATCTGTATAACCGGGGGTTTGTGTTGATTGCACCAACCCCAGGGCCAGCTCCCATCCCCAATCTCGTGTCAGTCTCAGATTCCCACACACCCCCCTTGCCAAGATCAAAGCAGATGTGGGTGGTACAGCAGGAGACAGGTAGAACCTGAAACAAGTCCATACCCTGTGGGACGTGCCCTGTGGTGCCTGGGCTTGACGTTTGTCAAGGGAGAGATTAGCATTCACATTAGATGACTGACGATGGGGCGGTAGCCTGTGTTCACAGGACCGGACTGTGCTTTTAAGAACGGTGGAGACCATGTTCGAGTTCAAGCCCAAGGGAGTCATGAGAAGGGGTGGAGGGGCCACTGCTCAGCATGGAGCCCCTCAGGTCGCCTGTTCTCTACACATGTTAATTTTTGGAATCACTGCTCACTACCAGTACTTAATATCTTACTTTAAACCTATGTTAATATGCCTTTTTTTAACTTCTCATGCTAAGCAATATCTGTGAAATCATGGGTTAAATATGCTGTTTTTTTTATTCATTAAGCTCTAACTATTTTTGTCCACATTGCAACCACCCCAAATTCCGTCCCCTGTGGTGCCCGTGCTGATATACTTGGCAAGACTGTCACAGAAGTCCCCTGTGTACCGTCACACTTCAACAGAGATGCTGGTGTTTATTCCAGGCCTCAGTGGGACAACAGAATACATGACGAGAGTCCAAAGAATGACAGGCTCCTGCATGAAGTGTTGGTAACCAACCAACACTCCCAGGGTTTTGAGCTTGGTTGACAGGGCCGCACCAGAAACCGGCTGTGAAGGGCCCTCGGAGGTGCTCCTTTGCCCTCAGCCAGGCCTTGGGGCCATCATCCCACCGAAACGGGGAAAGAAACTGTTGCGTTCAGGAGCCACTTCGCACAGCTCAAAACAGGGCGAGATCCTCAGAGTAGGCCCCTGCCGCGTTCTCTGAGGCCA
This sequence comes from Indri indri, assembly GCA_004363605.1. Taxonomy (NCBI): domain Eukaryota; kingdom Metazoa; phylum Chordata; class Mammalia; order Primates; family Indriidae; genus Indri; species Indri indri. The sequence goes on from RJWJ010031505.1 coordinate 16,780, forward strand.
GCTGCCGGGCCACCCTGCCACAGGGACAGGCTCTCAAGGTATGTGGAGGTGTGTGCCCCGAGGCCACAGTGAGGTAGGAGACCCAGCACGAGTACAGGAGTTAATAGACAGCACTTGAGGAGGAGATTAAAAGTAATCGAAACATAAATAGCTTTCTGGCTTGGCTTTCCCTTCAGCCAGGCGGTGCTATGCCCTTGATCGCTGAGCATTTGTCAAGAGTGGGGGGTAAAGAAAAGGGAAGGAAAAAGGGTGGGAAAAGAACAGAGGGAAGAAGGCAGAGTGGACGGAAGACGTTCGGGTGTCCTCTGTCCCACCCTTGAAAGAAGTTGTGGCCTTCTGCGTTACCTGCTCTTGGCCTCAAAAATGGAAACAGTATATTTGAAAGGAACAGATTCAGGCAAAGCAAAGTTAGAACTTCCTTGCTCTCTGTTTGGACATGGAGCGAGCTACGTGTATGGACGGGTTTATTTTTAGAAGAATTTCTTGATATAAATGAGCTTTCTTCCATGTTTTTGCTGTTCGTGTAACAATGACTCCTGAATTCATTTCCATGGAAATACGGTGGTTTATCATTTTACTCAGATAGCTTTCTAAACAAATCTAGCAGGAGAATTAATCATGGCCATGTCCAAATTCCCATGACACAGGACTGGTAGTTTTCTGTGTTGTTTAAATTTAAAAGTATTACTTACAAATAAGAAAAAAATGAACTGCTACTTTACTAGCATTTGAGAAACCAAGTCTATATGTAAAGATCACACTTGGTGTGCTACCTGTAAAGACTTCTGCTTCTCCTACAGACCTCTTGTAGAAGATTTATAAAAGGAATCTGGTATTTTCCAAGTTATTTTACGAAAATCCTCGTAAGAGTCACATACATTTAAATGAACTAAGATGAATACTAAGCTCAGGAAAAAATGATATTTGCCTTTTTTATAAAGAGATACTATTAATCAGTTCTCTTACATCTGTGTAGTCAAGCTTGAGCTAATTGGGACATTCGACTTCCAGTAAAAACAATTAACCCTACTTCAGTTTGAGGGTGAGTCAGCTTGGAGATGGGTCATGCTCACATCAGCAAGAATCAGTAGGGCCAGATCTGATTCTCAGGGCTCCCTCTCATCTTCCCAAGGCTTAGTCAAAGAAAATACCCCTCACATAATGAGGAGGGCCATTCCTCAATCGATGGAATCAGCACTTTATTTACACCAGTGACTCCTACATCTTTTGTGACTTACCAGATTTTGCTGAGTGCTCAAACCAGTTTCCTCTAGTGACAACTACATGTGAGGATATAAACCAAAGACCTGCTTTATCCAGGATCCTTTATCTGCAATTCCTTTGGTTGAGAATACCAAAATATTTTTTATTACTAACTTGGCAGCAAAGTCTGACCTCAACTGGTATGAAGCTATTTAGTATCTTCATATGTGACTATTCACACATTTCATTGCAGAAATAATTGATTTCAAGGTGTTGCATCAGAACCCCCTGGATGCAGTATGCATCCAAAATCCAAATTTTTCTAACTTGTAAAATGCACTTTGACACCAAAGGATTTCAGATATGTGGGATGGTGGACGTCAGTACATGTTTCAGTGAATATCAAATTCTGGGCTTTTCAAGCTGGAAGAGACCCTGGATGTCAGCAAGTAGGACTCTCTCACCTGCTGGTGGAATGAGGCTCAGAGTCACGGCATGGAGCTCATCGTAGGCTTAGGGCTCTAGCTCATGTCACACACCAACCTTAATAACAGTGCAGTTTGAGTCTGCTCATTTTAAAACAAATTTGTGACCTGGGTGAAATAATGAAGCTTAAATAACTTATAGTGGTGGAAAGAAAAGCCAAAAATAATTCTCAAAGCAAGTCAATCAAAAATGAATTACTTCTGGCCGGGCGTGGTGGCTCATGCCTGTAATGCTAGCACTCTGGGAGGCCGAGGCGGGCGGATCGTTCTGAGCTCAGGAGTTCGAGACCAGCCTGAGCAAGAGCGAGACCCTGTCTCTACCAAAAATAGAAAGAAATTAATCGGACAGCTAAAAATATATATAGAAAAAATCAGCCGGGCATGGTGGCGCATGCCTGTAGTCCCAGCTACTCGGGAGGCTGAGACAGCAGGATTGCTCAAGCCCAGGAGTTTGAGGTTGCTGTGAGCTAGGCTGACGCCACGGCACTCGCCCCAGGCAAGAGAGTGAGACT
>RJWJ010031506.1:0-19146 GCA_004363605.1 Indri indri
AAAAAAAAAAAAGAATTAGGCCATATGCCATGGACTTCAGTGATATCCATCACCAGTGATTAAAAATCCCAAAAGGAAAAATCACTCCTTTGTATGTTCTTTAGAAAATAAATAAAAAATTTATATCATTACTGTAAAAAAAGTAGAAGTATAAAAATAATGTGATTTTTTAGACATAATTTATCAAAGTACCATAAATCATAAATTAAATAAGGCACATAACGTTAAAAAATGACCAACCCTTAAAAATCAGAACAAATTTATATTAATATTTTGTGCCAAATATCAATTTCACTTTTAAACATTCAATCAGAAAGAGCAGCAACTACGAACACAAATCGAAATCCAGTTTCACTTTCACAAATGTTTTCGTTGCTTATTTTTTAATGAGATAAAAAGTAACCCACCTCTATTCCAAATAAACTGGTTTTAAATTAATTTAAAGCTGAAAGGTTGATTAATAAAAAATATTGACTAATCCCTCTAATCCTTAAACAGATTATCTGAAAATAGATTGATTTCTGATGGCCACAGACAGTGCATCATGAACGTGTTGGCATTTTATTTTTTTAAAAAAGAGTTATTGTGCTTTTAAAAATAAAATCCTAAAACCAAAACCACCCCATCAGTATTTGCTTAAACTACAATAATTCAAATTCAATTGAGAAACTATGTATTTTACAATAGTCATATGTTACAATAATAGAAGTTGATTTTTGTCAGCTCTAAAATTGTTCTAGAGTTGTTCTCTTTTACTCAGTTGTATTAATATTAGTTAGCGTTATACATCATGTGCATGTGTATGGAGAGACAGAGAGACAGAGACAGAGACAGGCAGAGAGATGGAGAAAAAGAGAGACAGAGACATACAAAAGAGATTTTAAAGAATCGACTCACATAATTTTAGGGGCTAGCAATTCCGAAATTTTCAGGACAGGCCCACAGGCTGGAGACTCAGGGAAGAGCTGATGTTGCAATCTCAAATCTAATGGCAGTCTGGAGGTAGAATACTTTCTTCCTTAGGAGAGCTCAGTCTTTTAAGGCTTTCAACTGATTAGATGAAGACTACCTACATTATGGAAGGTAATTTGCTTTATTCAAAATCTAATTATTTAAATGTTAATTGCATCAAAAAATACCTTCACATCAACATCCATACCAGTGTTTGATCAAATATCCATCACGGGGGTATATTGTCTTTTGTATTTTTTGGTTTGGGTGGTTTGTTACTTTTATTATTTTTTCACATTTTCCTTTTAGGCTTTTTGGATTGTGTCCTTAGATCCATAAACATATCTCACAAAACCTCTGGAAAACTAAATGCGTAATTCTTGATGAAGTCTGTGATAGAGATGAATCAGTTTTCTTGTAGTGTGAAATTAATTAACATTTAACCCATAAAGGAGATTCTGTTCATCAGGGCAATAGTCTTAGTTTCATAATTGCTATGTGGTTACCAGGGTTCAGAAAGAAAAAATGCACAACAAAGTTAAAAAAAAAAAAAGAACACAAAAATGTCTGTTATTATGGATTTGTAATTATCCTCTTAAACAAACAAACGAACAAACAAGCATGACATCAGTGAGAGAGTGGAGAAGGAAATCCCAGCCTTTGTCCCCTCAAAGGGAAAGAGCTTTGTCTGAGTGGTGAGGGCTTTTTTGTTGACAAAAGTCAACAATTAGCTATCCATGAACAAAAGTATTTTTGGAGATCTCAGGAGTCCTATTAAGAAATTATGACAACACAGCAGAGCAAAAATTTGAGAATAACATCACAATAAGGATAGGAAGAAGAATTTGATTTTCTCTGCATCATCCAAACCCCCAGGTCAGTACAGTGCCAAGTAGGAACCATCCAGCCCGTGAGATCCCCTCACAGGGAAAAGGAGAGCAGGGTGAGTGGCGAGCTTCCCCAGTGTTATGGAACACTGCCCAAAAGACCCGCTATGGTTTTACCCTATCCAGATTGACAGTGAGATCAGCATAGCTGAGACATCTGGAGACAGCTAGTAACAAAGATGAAAGGACAGGACTACCAATGTCCACCAGGTGGGTCCCACTGCTATCCTGGGTGGCTGCTTACAGAGAGCCCCAATAGTCTTTGCCACTGAGGACTTCAAAAGCCCACATAGTTCATGTGAAATCCCTGCAGCTTTCACTGCTGAGGAACTCACAATATTTACTATCATGGACCCCAGAGATCTGCTCTCCAGAGGAATCCAAGAACTTTCACTGCTAAGGAAACCAACAGCCAGCACGGCCTCCATGGACTACCCACCGCCTTTACCATGGAGGACCCTGTAGATTTTTTTGCCTTCTTAGACTTCAACTACCTGAGCCATGCCTCTCCATCTACTCTCTCTACAGCTACCCTAGCTGGTACTGCCATAGCAACCTGGCCCGAAGACCTAGCAAGGACACTGTGTTCATATCTGCAAACAGCTTCGGTTCTTTCTGCTCGCTCCAGCTCTCACCTCAGTATTGGCTACTTAAGCTGGCCCCTTTAGCCATATGTATGCCCTATACCAGTCCTAATCCTTGAAGCTATGAACGTGCACATAGTCTGCTGCTGATGGTCCACAGCTGTGTCCTTCATTAGATGGTCCACTCAGCTGCAGGGAACTGCCTTGTACCTTCTCGCCCCCCACCATGTGCTAGCCCACAGCTGTCCCTTGCAGTTGCACATGTGCATGCCTCCAACCCAGCCCTGGCAGCTGCTTAATGCACACAAGTAAGAAACCCTATTGACAGCCCTCCCCACCACATACATGCCTGCAGCTCCCTCCTGCAGCCATGCATTTGCATACCCATAGCCTCCATTTGAGAGGAAAAGCATTCTTCCATTTCCCCATTGTACAGCATCATTCTGATGATTTCCAAATCCACGAATGCCACTTATTGTGTACACAATATGGCTTTTGATTTAGGATGCATGCTGCATCTGGGGGATGGTGCTCCTTCTTTACCAGAACATGTCTCCTTTTCTAATTTAAAAAGCTTCTTGATGGGTCTGAGCTGCATCTTTATGAGGTCATCACACTACAGCATTAGACTGATAACTTCTGAAAGATGTGGTATGTAGTAAGACCAGTAATCCATTATCATGCATCCACTACTGTGGCTCCTTTTCTGTAAAGTGGGTAATATGTAGTATCTCATATCAAATGCATTTTAGTTGTTCTGGCCAATGTCCAAAGGGCAGGAGAAACAAACCTATCTATAATATGTATCTATTTCTCTCAAACTGAATCTTTGCCTCTTCCAAGTTGGAAGGAATCCAATGTAGTCAACTTGCCACCAAGTGGATGAATTGTTCCCATGGTAAATGGTGCCATATTGGGGGGTCAGCATTGGTCTCTGTCTCTATCACGTTGTACATTCAGCAATGAAATACCTAGATCAGTCTCAGTGAATGGTAGCCCATGCTGTTGCCCTCATAGAACCTCTGTTCTACTATCTTGGCTACTGTTTTCATGCACCAAAATGCATCTCCCTAAAATGACCAATGGCAGAGGCCAAATGAGGTCAGTTGGTTGGATTATGCTTCTACTTTCTTGTTAAGTGTCTTTCTTAGGGTGGATACTATCTGGTGGGTCTTAACATGCGATATAAAGATATCATATTCTGTGCCCACTCTCATATGTCCATCTGCATGCTTGTTGACTAGATCTCCTTATCCATAATCTTCCGATCTTTTTCTTTCTAGACCTCTGATTAATTATGTTGGCTATTTGCAACTACCTACAAATCCATGTATATTCTAGTCTCAGGCCACTATGCTTTTCACACATATTGAATGACCATGTCCACCACCCAGGGATCTGCCTATTGTTTTTTTTTTTTTCTTTCTACTGTCTTTAATGACCACTCATTAATGGGGATGTAGTAAAGCAAATTTTATCTTAGATCCACATACTGAGACAATCTCTAGAAGAACCACATTTATCCCATTTTCTCTTCCATCACTTCCAGCCCCTGCCCATGCAGTCATAGGTATGAGCAGGCTGGCAGGCCGGGGGTGGGGGATGTAAGGCACGAGCGCAACAGTAGTGGGTGATCCTGAGCCACCTGCTTGCACAGCTTATTTAGACACTCTATCCCTGTAAATGTTGGACCCACTTTTATCTTATGATAATCCCAGCTGACATTACCACTTGATGAGTCTGACAGAGCTGAGCTCATAACGGATATTTTCACTTGTCCTAAATTTAAGTAAGGGAAACGGGCCTCTGTTATTAGCCAGTAAATTACAATGGGCCACTCTTGGGAGAAGGTACAAGGCAGTTCTCTGCAGCTGAGTGGACCATCTAATGAAGGACACAGCTGTGGACCATCAGCAGCAGATATTTCCAGCAGCTGTGGGTAATTTTTCTCAGCCATAAAGGGAGGATCTTGGTGAATCACTACAGAATCCACCACAAAGAATTTGTATCGTATTTTTTCACCACCAGTCAAAGAGGATGATATAAATATTGCAGCTTGAGTAGGTGAGTGGACATCAAACATAAAGGAATTTATAGTTTGACTTGATCTTGAAAATTTAACAGCAAGTTGTGTAAGAGAAGAAATGTTACAGAGTCAAAGTGGTCAGTGTTTGAAATGCGTGAAGGTATGAAAGAATATTGTGTATCTTAAAAACAGTAAAACTTCCATGCTCTTCTGCTTGTCTAGAATTTTTTTCAAACTCTCATTCTCTGAGGAACTTCTCATTTATTTCTAACACTCTAGCTCAAATATAGCTTTATATTTGATACTTTTAATGTATGCTCAAAATATACCTCTTTTTCTTGTCCAATACTTTTCCTGAGGTTTCCTCTGCTAAGTTCTAATGCTTAGTTGAAACTTAGAACTCTGCAGGAATGCTGTGATCCCATTGAGGATGGAGAATGCTGTGTCTGGAATAATAACTTGTCCATAGTAGGTGCCATGGCTTCTTTGATGACTGAAAATGGCATGTAGCTTTCTTGGCAGAGATATAGACAGATACTATGTGGATGAACTGATACGTAGTAAGACATAAATCTTATTTTCTCTTAGCTAGCTTTAGGACTAAACAATGTTAGCAGTGAGAAATCAGATGCTTTAAGGGAGAGAGTAAATGCTGGATTAAAAGAAGGTGGTTAGTCCATCTTAAAATTCATACACCTGACTGCTTTGACCTGCGTCTAGGTTTTATTTCCAATTCTCATTAGAAAAAAAAAAAAGATTAAATTTGAAACCTCACAAGGATATAGAAATAGTTGTAAGCCATATACAACATGATAATTTAAATTTTATCAAAAGAAAAACCATATAAAAAAGTAAATAGTATTTATTAATTACCCTCTCTTGCATAATTGTTTTTTGAGATATTTGTACATCTTTCTATTTATTTCACCTTTATCACAATCACGTGAGATATTCATGATCACTGGTGTATAATAAATGAGCTAACCACAGATTTGATTGGAACACTTCCAAAACTTTGAATTAGGACCTTACCGCTTATTCAGTGCAGCATTAGCATAACTTGGGAGTTTTTCAAAAATGTAGAAACCAACGCCCACCCCAAAACTACTGAACTGAAATCCGAACTTCAGCAAGACTGCCAGCAATTCATTTGCATATTAAATGTGAGAGGCAGGAATGTGGGATACCTTTGTCTGAGTCTTCCCACTGCCATTCTCTGTGTGATTTGACCAAGCTTTACCCATTTTATTCTTCAGTTTGCTTATCTGTAAAATAAAATAGTGAACCTTTCAAACAACAAAAATGACAAACAGAGCACACTAACTTCAGACAGATTAAATCAAAATCTCTGTAGAGAGGATTGGCATCAGTAGTTTTTATAAATTCTTACCAATTTTTATTTATTTTTTTTATTTTTATTTTTTTTAGCACAGCTCCCCTCCCCTCTTACCAATGTTAAGTTTCATCCAGGGATGAAATACACTGGAATACATAATCGCGAAGGCATTTTCCAGCTCTTATATTATTGATTTTAAATTGGTGCATCCAGCATTAGTCTGTAAGCCATGTAGCCATATTTCATGAAGCAGGATGGAGTTAGCTGTAGGGGCTCTTTTATTCATTAGTCATACCCAAAGCCTTACAAAGTTGCTGCTTGCACTAATTACTTTTCAACAACAACAACAATAACAAAACATGATTTGGACAACTGAAGACATAGTATAAACAATTATATAGAAGTATATAAAAGAGTCTTAATATTTGTTAGTGAGAAAAAGAAGAAAAAGGTGAAAAATAGAGGCAATAGATGACAAAAGGTAGAATATATATTCTACATTCTGTCTGATCCTGGCATAATTAAGCCATTCTAGAAGCTTTTATTTTAAGCATGAATTGCAGTTTGAATGTTCATGTATTTCACAGTTTGAATGGAGAAAACTCAGAATATTCACTTCATGTGTTTCAACTCTCATCCCTTGCAGGTTTCATTGAAGTATTCATATTTGGAATACATACTTCCTTGCTAGACTCCTCATATGGACTGCAGCTTATTGGCTGTTCATCTAGATTGCTAGTTGATTAGTGCTATGATATTTCACTCTTCTCTAGCAGATTTTCTCTTTCATTGTATTCTCTGTCTTAATTGTCAATTTTTATTTAAATCTGCAGGGTACATGATCTTTCTTCAAGTCTTTTTTAGCATGAGACCAGTTTTATGCTTTTCAAATATTTAAACCTTTCGTTAAAAAACAAATTTTTAAAATCATTTACAATTATATGATTAATTAAATAAAAATTAGAAAGTGCATGCAATACTTATAAACAGACTTTATGGACTTTATTATTTTGTAAAGTTGCACATCATGGGAATTTTTTGATTTAAAAAAATAAACACTTAGCATCGAAAAAGTTTCTGATCAATAGGCACTGCCTACTTATTTCGTATCATTGTCCATCAATTGGCCTAAATTAATAAATTTGATTTTCTACATTATCGCTGTGTGTATATGAGTTATTTGGAGGTGTAATCATGTAATAACCAAGCCCACATGAGCTAAGCCTTGGGGATATATATATATATATATATATGCGTAATTAACAAGGAATTAATGCTGCAGGGTAGTGCAGAGAAGACAAAATTAAAGTCTAAATATAAGGGGTAGATTGCCAATGAAGTGAGAACAAAATATGACCTTGTCAGCAGCTTTATAGCTTGAGTTAAAATCATGTCTCAAATAATTACTAAGCATTTGCTATGTTCCAGGTATGTAAGTTAACAGAGGGAGACAAAGAAGATAACATGAAAACTATCCCAAAGACATTTGTAATCCACTGAGAGAGAAAACATTTTGAAATAAATCAGGATGTGCTAATTTTGCTACAGAATTCTGTAAGCAAAAAAAATGATAGAACTCGATATTGGGTGAGACTGGTTTTGACTGAAGAATCTAATAGGACTTCTCAAATAAGTTAATCATTGGAGTGGGTCTTGATGTATAAGTAGACTTCGTACAGACAGTAAAGTCTAGAAAGACAATATTCCAGGCAGCAAAAGTAGCGTGACCAGTGATATCGAGACACAAACTTCATAGAATTTAGAAACTGTACTTTGACATTGCTCACTATTGTTCGTAATGTTTGGGAACAGAAAAAGGCTAGAAAGACAGATTTTTGTCAAATTGTGAAGCATTCTACAGTTTATCCTATAGGCAATGGAGAGACTCAAGGGGTTAGAAGCGGAAAACTTTCCTGTGGTCTGTATTTGAGAAGGTCGGACTGGCGGTGCTGTCGATGAAGGAGTGAAGAAACAGACAAATATAATAGGTGATGGTCAGAAAGGGAAAATATGACTGAGAAAGTTTTCAGAGGCGTGAACAGTGGAGGCATTTAAATAGGCTAGAGGATCACCTGTTTATGGCGTGGAAGGAATTCTGGTGAAAGATTTGGGTGGTTCATTTATGGATGGTATCATCTTTTTCAGCCCTGAAATTATAAGGTTTTGTAATTCTCCATTATGCAGTGGAGTATGAACAGGTTTTAAATCAGAAGGTTTTGGATTAAAATTTCACCTCTGCCACTTTGTAAGTATGGATCTGGTAAGTTCTTTAACCTTTGGGAGTCTGTTTCCTCACCTGTAAAATGGAGATAAATATTGAACCTTGTATGGACGAGGGTTAGCCCAGTACCCACTAGGCAGTAAATGCTCAGTGAAGTGAATCTGCAGTTGCTTAAGAGGAGAGGTAAATCAGACTTTTGGTCCTTATTTTGTTGCATTTTGTTTTAAGAGGTCAGACTTGATCTTGTACCTTTATTGGAAAGCCACATGTATAATCTCCTGTTAAACAGATGTCTCTTTACCCGCATACTTCTCTACCACCTGTGCCTGGGTAGGTATTAATATTTGCACCCTCTCTTTATTTTAGCAGTGAACTCTTAGAAGTGTTCCCAGGGTCCATCTGGCATTGATCATAGGAAATGACAGATACTTAGACCAAATTACACAAGATTGAAAGCACCATTTGTTCAGCTATTAAATCAACGAAAGCACACTTTTGCCAAGAAAAAATGTTCAGTAAGGCAAAAATCTGTATAAGATAAACATCTCTCCTCTTTGTCCTGGGAGAGTAAAAAAAGCTTTATGATATCAATATCTGAAGATGCTTTGAAGTGTGTTTAAGTTAGAAATATAAGGGACATCTGAAATAGTATTTCTTCTCCAATTTATGCTTGTAATTCTCCTTAAAATTGTTTTCTCTCAACAGCTGTTAAAATAAAAAACACTGGGTTTGTTTTGACTTAACTATATTTAAGTGATATATTCCTAATTCCCCTCCCAGTTTCAAAATTAACATACAGTTTAGTAAGAAAATAAGCTGAATTTAAGAAGAAATAATATGCTAAATTTTGGGGACAAGCTGAGCTAAAATCTGTTTTAGGTGGTCTCCTATTATTATTACACATTTTTATTTATTCTCCTAGTCTTACTTTAAACTTCCCAAGGCCAAAGAGAAAAAAAATGGACTCTTCATTGTTTTACCTTTCCTCTACTTACAGCTCAGAGGGCAGGTAATATCTACTTCAGGTCTGTTTCAGAGTATGACATTTTGGTATACCATGAAGACAGTGTTTTTTGATGAAAATTCTAGGAGATATTTCCCATGGAGGACATGGCTAGAGTGAAATCGGGCTTTGATCTTTGTCTGACTTCTGTCTTTGACTCTCCCAGTTGTCTCAATATCAGGTGCATGGAGATGACATGCAAGAGAGGAGAGACAGATTATAATTTTTATTCATTCTTGTAGTGTCAGTCGTCACATTAGCATTCAGCAAAAATTGAAAGGGGCTTAGGCTGGAGGACAATCAGAGAAGCAAGATACCGACATGTTTAGAATGACCCCTTTCCTCGGACCCAGGCTCATTTCCCCAAGTCTTCCTTCTTTTCTTTCTTGTGAAAAGAAATGCCAAGCAGAGCCACCTGTATAAGGGATCCTCAAGCAACAATCCAGTTTACCCTGGACTCAAGTTGTGGCCTCCTCTACTTTGATTACCCCATCTTTTGTTTCTTATTAAAACTATGTCCTTGTGTTTTGTCTCCTTATATAAAAGATATGAACTGTGCTTGTCATCTCCATATCCTTTGGACATAGAACCAGGTCAGGCTTGTGGTGGGTACCTGGAAAGTGGTTTATCAAACATCTGAATGGATGCATGCATCCATCCGTGCATGGAGGGATAAATTAATGGTGTTATTTAAAAAATCAAAAGTATGTGTTAGTATTAGTCATAGTCAAATTGTGTTAGTTCTTGCATGTTAATAGGTGTCCCAGGAAAGAAATCATATAGTCACAATAATAGTTTTCTACCATTTGCACAATTATCATTAGTAATAGTAATAATCATAGCTATATTTGGAATCTAAAGTTATCAGGTACTAAACAGATTGTAGTCAAGACAAAAAGTGTCCTATGACTCCATCCTATTTGAAATGTTTATACGGAAAAAGATTAGTAAATGTATAGAAATGTAGGCATTTTTTATGTTGCCTAAATTCTTTCCTTTGCAAGAAACACTGCGATTTTGGCCTTTAGAGTACATTTTTGTTAATGGCAGCTGTTGTCAGTAATCAATAAATATGAAAGAATATCCAGAAGCATTGAAGGATAAAATTGCAAACTTAATATCCAAACACACAGCTAGAAAAATTATTGTCTCATTACTGGTCAGGTCAGTTCGGTGCACATTACTTTTAATTATTTGTATTTTTTTCCCAGTGACAGCAAATAAAATCCTTCTACAATGGAAATCACTGTATTGTAGTAACACACTTGTGTTTTCCTTATAGCTTTTTTAACCTGTTAAACTGCAAGTCTATTGCCGTAATGTTTAAGTAGCAAGAGGCTCTTAGGCCTTTTATCCTTGACCTCTGACCACCCCAGAGACTGGTGCAGAGTACTGTATCTAACATGGGCCTGTTTGTCTGGAAGTAGGTATACCAGGGGTCAACAGCAACTCCAAAGTTCTTGTATCTCAATTAACTAGGAGTAGAGAGATTTAGTCAATGCTAAAAGTGGTGGTTCTCTGCAAAGGCAATTATGTTTTATTTAACGTTGAAAGCTTCAAGAGTGATTCTTTTCACTAGCATCTGTAGATATCATTATTTCCTTATACCCTGTTTTCTCCCTATAATACTGGGTGATAATAAATTTTACCATACAGTCTGTAAGAAACATGTGAAAGAATATATTTAGTACCATCAATGTTTTATGTGATAGAAATCTCATTCTACATATGCCATCCGTTGACAATTTCTTTTGTATCTCTTATTCCACAACCTTATTGAAAAGAACATGTATCAGGTTAAAAGCAGTAGTGAAATGTTTATATTAATAACACAAAACAACAGTCCAAAGTTCTTTTTTTTCTTTCTTTTTTATCCTGTTATCAGTATCAACTACTTTCCTCCCTATTTTTAAAAAAAATAAAATAGTTCTTCTAGCTCTTTATCTTGATGTTTACCTCAATGTATTGAAGTAAAATATGTATCCTGATTAGCTCCTGAATAATTAAATTTAGACATTATGTATTGTTTTCCTTACAGTAGATGCAGACTGAGCTCACTTACACTCTTGCCCTTTCTCCTTTCTACCAAATAAATTATGTCTCAATTTCTAAATATTAATAAATATTTATAATGTTATTACTATGTCTATATAAGTAATATTCATTACAGAGCCAAAAAATGTACCATGGCTTAATACCCTGTTTGAACAATTATTTGTTTTTGTTTTGCTTATAGATAATTGTTGTCTCATTTTTCTTCTCTCAATTTTCTTTGTATATCTTTGCATGTTCCAAGGGCTCTTTTAAACATGCAACACAATTCATGGTACAATTGAAAAGTCAAATTATTTATTAGTTTAGTTTGTTTTTACCCTGATGACCTCCATCTAGACTCCCACCATCCCTTGCTCCAGCCAACACTGGTTGCTTCCCAGGCCTGCTGTGCAGCTGCCATCTTGGAATTATCCTCACTTCTTTTCAGTGCTGGTTTTCTCATCAGATATTCCCCTTGCTGTCTTATTTTTCCATGGTCAATTTCTTAAGTTTGGAGCAGTAGATTTTTCAATAAGTTCTTGAAAATTGTTCACGACATGTAAAAAAAAGCATGTGGTGTAAAGAGTTGTGATGAAGTTCAGTGAAAAATCATACTACTGAGAGGATACAGATGTATCCTAAGGATGGTGTTCCACAGCTGACAACTTCATGCACCTGAAGAAAGGAAAAAAGGATTCTGTGAGCATCCAGTGCACACTTCTTATTTGATTACAAATGGGGAATGAATAAAAAGGGAGTTAGCAGCAAAGACAGAACTAAACTCTCATCCCCTGCTTTCCCAGCCAATGTCTTTCCTCTGGGCTGCACCATCTGGCAGCATGTGTGCTTGGTAATTTTTATATTTCACTTAATATTTGATCCTTGCAATGATACTGTGCTGTATACCTCACTATGCCTACGGTCATTTTACAGGTGAGGAAATGGGAGAAAGAATTGCAGAAACTGATCAAACTCTTCAACTTGGAAGTGGCAGATTGAAACTTACAGAAACACACACACACACTCCACACAAACAATCTGGATTTGAATAATTCCTGTTTTTTAAAAGTCCATTACTATTCATGACTTAAAAATAATATTTTTTAAGTAACCAAGACCATATTTTAAGTTTTTCATGAGTTTTCCTTTGTTCAAACTGGTAATAGTAGTAGCAACACTTTGTATTATTACAACTGCTGAGCCCCAAAATCTCAGCTTTCTCTAAAGGTCAGCTAGAAATTTTCAAAAGGGCAAAGCTGATTCCATGCATGCAAGGCCTGTGAGGGAGAATTCTGAACTTTTTCTCTCTTTAAATGAAGCAATGTTCAAGGTACTTCAAATTCCTAATTCATCTTTATTTTTTTTTTAAACCACATTGAGTGCAATAAAATTTACTTTACAATATAGGGTGAGTAGCATTGTCCCTAAAAGCTGAAGCATTGACGTAATAGTTATTGGAATTTCCAGAGCAATGATAATCCTGTATGAACATTACCCATTGAAATAAAAGTACATTAATGAGCAGAAACTAAACCCACTTTCCTTTGTTCAAAAAATATATCCCGAATGTCCCCATGCCTACCACCCTTGTAGGCACTCCAGATACATAGATGAGCAAGTTATTCCTGGCTTCAAGGAAGGAAATTGTCCAATTATAAAACAAATGTATAAGCCTACAACTTGAATGGTTTGTGAGAATGATGATAATTGGTTAATAAAGTACTGTGTGTTATAGAACAATCTTTAATTTGTACAGTTAAGAGATATAAAATAAGCATAGAGAATAATTTATGCAATACAGTTGATTAAAAATTACAAGATAATCACTTATATGTATTTACTTATGTTATTTATCTTAGGGATACACCAGAAGCTATTGAGAGATCGTGTCTGCAATATGGATTGAGAAGTCTGTGGTGAGTGATTTGCTTTTCATTGCATATAATTTTATGCCAATTGCTAAAATGTACTATCTGCCAAAGATGAAAGTTGGACATTTAGGTTAGTTTAAGGGATCCGAGAAGCTTTTGTACAAGATATGTCACTGGACTTGAATTTTCATATATGAGAAAGAGTGGCAATATTTTTGAGATAAAGGGAGCAATGTGGCAGAAATGTCAGAAGTGAAAAGTGTTAGCTGTGCTGTATTCCCAGAGGATGGAGCAAGTACTGGTGAGGAGGAGGCAGGAGCCACACAGCAAGAGCAGCATTGAGAAGCCTTTAGGTACTCTGTTAAGACTTTGCTGTCTGTGATAAAGAATTGAAACTTGTATGCCTCCGAATGGGAACTATCCCCCCAGGAAAGAATTTCATTGATTTAAAAGAGTAATAAATTTTCCAGGAAATTCAGTTTGTAAGAAATGCCATATGCGATAAAGTCTTTTTTAGGATTTCTTTTTAAAAATATATTATCGTGCATATTTTTAGAAGTAGAATAGTTCGACGTCATTTTCATCAATACAGCAGACTAGATTCCTAAAACACTTATCATTACAAAACCCCTAAAATCCTGGATAAATACGACAAAAATGTATTATATTGCCTCATTGAACTAACAAGAAATTAAGGAAAATCCCAAAGAGCAAATCTTTCAGTAGAATCTAAAAAACGGAGTAGTACACGGGCACTGACACTTCTGCTATCCAGGGGGCATTAATCAATTCTGATCCAACGAACTGACGTTTGTTTGTACAGCCTCATGGGAGAAATGGGTAAAACAATAGACCAGGCAAGGTCAAGCATTAATAACTGAGTTCCTAAAAGGTTAAAACCTAGTGAAAAATAAGCATAAATGTGTGTGTGTGTGTGTGTGTGTGTGTGTTTGTGGTGTGTGTGTGTGTGTGTGTGTGTGTGTGTGCATGCACGGCATGTGTGTGTTTGACTCTGGCGTCTGGGAATAAAATAACAAAACTATCCCCTTCGCTTGTTATTTCTTTAGCCTTTCTCTCAATGCCTGTCTATGGGGAGGGCATTTATACTACATGGCAGAGAATATCTTGGGAACGCCTACTGGCTTTTCATTGCTCCACCTGATACGGTCATGAACACCTTACCTAAACCACATATTCATGAAGCCATATTGCCTCTCTATTCGGACTTATTTCATCCCCACATGGAATAAACTCTCAGAAGGAAGATTAAAAGAGAAAAAATACATTGCAGAGTCTATAAGGGGCCATTGAAAACCTGGGTATTGGGTAAGATGTCTCAGCCTTGTCCCTACCAACTGGGACAACAAACATAGGGTGCATGACAGCCAACTGTAAGTTAACAAATGACCTGTGCAATACTAAGATAAGAATGAGAACCACCAGCAAATATATTGCTTTAGAAACAAGTTGTGTTTCTACTGCCCAGTTCCAATGAAATCCTCTTGCACGAGTTTTTAAGTTTGTAAATGTTCTATCACCCTGTTAACACATATCTTCAATAAATTCATATTGATGATTTCTATGATTTTAAGCAGAGATATAAATGGCCTCTGAGATTTTGAATTTTTCACATGTGAGTATGTGACTGTAGACAAATTGAAATGTGCGTAGAGAAAGAGTAGGCACACCTGATTTCTATTTTAAGTAGGGAAACAGCACACATAACATTTGGATGGTGAATATTGACATTCTATTTCCAGATAAAAGCCAGACCACTTTTTATCCTTATGCCTTTTCTTTACTTGCATTTATTTATTTAGGCCTTGTTTTATTTTAATTCTGAAGTTCATGTAATATTACTTTGTATTCTCTCTCAGCCATCATCATTGAGTTCCCTTACTTTTTCATTAAAAAACTCTGTACTGCTCTTAGTCTTGGGTGCGCTGGGCTGGAGTGTGTGAAACACTTAATGTGATCAAAGGATGAAGACAGTATTTTGACAAAATGTGGAGATTAATTTACATTACATTGTACAAGGAATAATCAAACTGAATAAAAGTATCATGGGTAAAAATTTTAAAAGGTTAATTTCTTTTAAATGCAGATGATGAAGAAAGGTCGGTATTATCAGTAAGTGTTTTCTTAAGCTTTTCCTTTCTCTTACACCTGCCATCTCTCCCAAAATTCGGCATTTAATTCATCTTCGAACTGGTCATTCCCTTAGTTGCTAACTTAGTGTTTTCCTATAGAACCCCTTTTTAATGAGCAATATGCCTCCTTGTATTATAAAATCTTTCTGATAATGCATTAGTTTTTTTGTAGATTAGTAAAAGTGCTTTCCTGTTTTCATGTTACTTTATTCAGAACTAATAAGTGCTTTCCTTAGTTTTCTAGTAACTAGGTGTAAAAATCATGTGTTGCAGCTTCATGGTTTTAAAAATATTTTAGATATTCTTAAACTATGAACCTTCGTAATGTCACTGTCTTGCCAGATTACCAACACTGTCACTTGACTGAGACTGCCCCTCTTTACCTCACCCACACTGACACATGCTTCCTGTCGTTGCTTTGCCTAACAATGTTCCTTGGGTCTGTGAGGTTCTGTAAACTGTGCTAGTGCTAACAATGTTCTGTACAACTTAACTCACTGGCAAGAATACAGTGTTGGACCTTTCAACCACTAGAACAAAATTTTTTAAATTGACAGTTGCAGAATTGTGGAGTGTTTTTACACTGATCTTTTGCTAATTATTGCAAATTATAATTAGCAATATGTTTTGCATGTATGACTTAATAAATCCTTGAATCACAAAAAAAAAAACAAAAAAACCCCGACTCTGTACTTAGTATTAAATCACAACTGCCTCATGTGGGCAATCCCCTGCCACAACTGGCAGTGCACTTTTCTTAAAATGATGAAGTTCCTGGAGACCTGAGGATGCCTTAATGAATTAGAAGCACCAAATGCAGGGACATTCAATATCATGGATTTCTTCTTTACAAAGCGTTGCACTCTTTACTCCCAACCATGTGTATCTTCTGTAAGGAAGGAAGTAGGATACAAAATGATATCTCATGCAAATGCTATGTGCCTAATAATACATATAAACTTCCGTTAAATCATTCAAGTCTGCTCAATTTATACATAATCCAAGCCTCTCCAATATGCAACATTTTGGTCATGGCACAATAAGAAACAAAAAACCAGATTCCAACCAGATCTGGTTGATATTATTTTACATGTGGATACTTTAAATCAAGAGCATCAAAAGCTCTCAGCAGTCACATGTCAACTCCCTGATATCATTTTTTATATGTTTGTCATTATTCAATTAGGAAAAGAATTAGCATTTAATCAATATCTACTTATGTCATATTGTAAGGTGAGCAATTGCCCACATTTTTATTGTTTTCTTCCCAACAAAGTCCTATATCACTCTTTCCTTTTTAGAGTTGAGGG
Organism: Indri indri; assembly: GCA_004363605.1. Taxonomy (NCBI): domain Eukaryota; kingdom Metazoa; phylum Chordata; class Mammalia; order Primates; family Indriidae; genus Indri; species Indri indri. The sequence goes on from RJWJ010031506.1 coordinate 16,374, forward strand.
AATAGAACTTTACTTAAAATTGATGATGTTCTAGTATCATACAGCTGATCATTAGGTAAATAATTGATCGAATAAGTAAATTTCAGAGTTGAGATCCGAAGTCTAATTCTCCACTAGATAGTGTTAACAAGAAACTGATGTGCCTGAAATAAACAGAAATAAGTATCCGTAATCCATCAAGTTCTACACTTAACTGTTAAGAATAGATCTAAGGGAAACAGTGTGAGTAACAAAGGGTAAAACTTAAATTTTTTTAGGGAAAGTAACCACCCTTCTTTCCTCCTGTTTTTTTTTTTTTTTTTTTTTTTTTTTTTTTTTTTTTTTTTTTTTTTTTTAAGAGAAAAGGAAGATGAAGAAACCCATTTACAAATCCAGATAGGGCAAATCAAATCCAATTTTCAGGTGTGATAGAGCAGAATCAGGTGAATTAAAAAGGTACATTAGGTACCATGCCAAAAGCCACAAAGAAGGGATGGCCCCTGTTGGATGTACCAAAGTCATAGAACAGAATCTGTAGGAAACTTCTGAAATCACCCAGTCCTAGATCTAGTCTCATCTATATAGGGTAAATATACAGTGCATCACCCAGACTGGGACCCTTCTGGCAGTAAATGAAGACCTAATAATAATTAGATTTGGAGGAAAGGCATAAACCGATGGTTTCAAAAAAGACCAGTGTGTTTTAATTTTGTATATATAATACCAAGGCACCCCTCAGAGGGCATCAGAGCATGTTCTGATGCCAATTAATGACTCTCTTCATTTTGCTAGTTTCTCAGGTTATATTTGTTTCTAAAAGAGTGTCCTGTAATTCCCTAGATAAACTTTCAAGTTCTGTACATTAGGTCTCCAGAACTTATACATCTTATAGCTGCAAATGTGTACCCTTTGACCAAGGTTTCCCTTTTCTCCCTATTCCTCAGTCCCTAGTAACCGCTATTCCACTCTTTGTTACTATGAGTTTGGCTTTTTTAAAAAAAGATATTGTACATATCAGTGAGGTCATGCATTATTTGTCTTTCTGTGCTTAGCTAAATTCCACTTAGCGTAACTTCCCCCAGGTTTATCTACGTTGTTGGATTTGCATCAACATCTTTACCCTCATGACCATTTTGTTGCTCTGATACCTACCAGTATTCCTAATTTTAATATCACTGTTTTTCTACCATATATGCCATCCCATAATCTCTATTTAAGTCTTATATGGTAATACTGACCTTCTCTTGGCCTTCTTACCCTCTGGCCTTAGCTTTTCTGTGTGTATTACCTTGGTCTCTCTTTATCCTCTATTTATGAATGCATTTATATAGCTTAACCTTTGATAATATGCATGTTAACTAGAACAGGCTTTTGAAAATGTGTGTTTCTTTCTCCTCTTCCTCTTTACATTCTCCTGCATTTATAAAATTGGAATAAAAACTTAGGTGCACTAAAAAAATAAAAGAAACAAAATTGTAGGAGAGGAATAGATTTTTTCAAAGGCTGATTGTGATGCTCAATTTCATCAGATCCGTATTTTAAAGAAAACAAAACTCACAGTCTTATAGATGCTTTAGAAATACTCCCTAGACTTTGGCAATCATCTTCTAACTGGTTTCTTGGCCAGCAGCCACTTTCTCTTCCATTTGATTTCCATCCAAGTGCTGAACTGATCTTCCTAAAACGCAAAATGCATCATTTCATTTAGCAGTCTAAATGCCTTGTGTGACTTCCTTTTGCTCAGAGAAGAGAAGATAAATGCATTACCTTTGAGATTCTTCCATAATCTGCCATACTCTCACCTTTTTACTTTTGTAGCCTTGTCTTGGTTCCCTGACCAAGACACTCATAACACTTCAGAAAAACAAAAAACAAACAAAGAAAAAACACCCAAACACCATAATTTTCTTATGCCTCTGTGACTTAGCATATACCATTCCTTCTGCCTCATATCTGTCTCCCCCTTTTTGAATATTAAACCCTATTTACCTTGTGAGATCAAATTTAAATTTTAGAATTTCTGTAGTCTTCACTGATTATGCATTCATCTGTTCTCAATTCATATACTCATTGAAAAGATATTCATGTATATTTGCTGGGTCCCTGGCCCTCTTAGAGATGTCAGGGAGAATTTGCTAAACAAACAAACAAACAAACAAACAAACAAAAAAACCGCAGAAACAACTTTCCTTCCCTCAGGACACTTGCATTCTAAAGGCCAGAAAAATTAAAAATTAACAACTAAATAAGTAATGTGTTTTAAAATAGTGTTAAATGCAATGGAAAAACAAAAGCAAGGTAATAGTCTAAAAATGCCAGCGAATAGTGAGGGGCATAATAAATTTGGTTGTTAGGAAGGTACCTTTTAGAAAATTTTCCTTGAGGGAAGAACTGAATTAGTACGAGGTACCAGAGGGACAGAGAGAGGTTTCAAACATAGAGAATAAAGAGACAAATCACCTGAGTGGAACCAAATTTGCTGTATTAGAAAGACAAACAAACAATGACAACAGAAGAATGGTTAGATTAGAATGTGATAAGCAAATGGGAACTGGTAGAAGATAAAGCACATCTCTCTCCCCGGGCAGCAGGGGGCAACAAACATCAATACATATTTCTACTTCAGCGTTCTAATAAGCATTTATATAATATTACTAAATTATTTTTAATATGTATTTTGCTATGTATGTTCAAATACCAAAGCCCCTTATTATTATGAGATAATTTCCACAAACATATAGTTTATATAATTTGCCACGTTTCCCTGAGGAAACACAAAGGATGTGTACACTTA
>RJWJ010031507.1:0-19307 GCA_004363605.1 Indri indri
ACAATGAACACTAGTTGGGTGATGGGCACACTTAGAGCTGTGACTCCAGCGTTACAAAAAGTGATCCATGTAACCAGAAACATTTGTACCTCCTTAATATTCGGAAAAAAAAAAAAAAAGAAATGATAAATACTCAAGGTGATAGATACACTCCCCCAAAATAAATAAACAGTTCATCAAGTTATGCCTAAAAAAAAAAGAAAAGAAGAGAAGTAATGACTAATTCAATCAAGTATCCATCACTGGTATTTACAAAGCATTCCCTCTAAGCATAGCACCATGCTACGTTTCTGGGAGATAACACTGTAGTTGGAGACCATACACCACTCCTCTTCTTTCTCTTCCTATCATCTACTTCAGTTGAACTCCCTATCTGCTCTTATTTCTACAACTCTGTGTTTTGTTGTTTTAACCATTTTGCACACCTAAATGGCATTACTTGGAAATTGTTTGAGTGCCTTTCACCCATTCACCTCATCAGACAGTAAACTTCACCAATGCGGCTCCAGACTGCCCTGTTCTTTTCATGCCTGCAAATACCACACTCAATCTGGAAAAACACTGGTGTCCAATAAATATTTCCTGATAAACTTTTTATTAATACCAAAAGAATAGAAAGTGGAGTGCACAAACTAAACAAAGCAAAACAACAACAAAAAAAAACATTTTATTTCAGATTTGTAATGTATCTTCTAGTACACTATAACATATCAAAATGTATTACCAAAGTCCTGGGTTATCACAGTTTCTTAAAAAGGGCTTTACCCTTTTTAAGGGTAATTTACCCTCTAAAGACAAAACAAGGAAAAAAATGCTGGAAAACTCTCTATTTTATCCTTTCTTTCAACTTTTTTCTTCTAAACAGTGTCCCCTCCTGAAAGGAGAGCTGATCATTCTCTCATTCTTAAATTCACTGTAGAAAGTCTGGACTAACTTTCCTTAGGCAGGTGAAGTCTTTCTCTGAAAAGGTTTCTGGTTATCTTTCACAGCTTGGAAGGAGAGACAATTTATGCTGTGTTCAGAAAGAATCTAAATAATTTGATGATTTTATAACATTCATAATAAGATAAAATCAGGATCTGTTGACCCCTGAAAAGAGCTGGGTACTGTAAAATATGATAGACTCCCAAATATTTGATACTGAAACTCTAAACAAGAATGAAAGAAGAGAGTGAATGAACAGAAGTCATTTCTTCACTATTTTTCTACAATGAAATACTGCTTTTATCAAAATTTCACTTGGTCTTTATTTATATTGAACTGACATGCAAAACATTTTTATTAAATTTTGTAAGTGGTATAAAAATCTCTGTTATATTTATTCTGTTGTCTATTCAATGTAAAACAATAATGTATGGCTACTTTGGAACATGCCCAATATGTCTTTACCTGTATCATACCCACTACAATTTGTTTTAGATGAGAGCATGTCAATGGCTAAGTTAAATCATCATTTCTTAGAAAAAAAATTGCCACATTTTTTAAAGTTGGATATAAACAGTTATTCTCCTATATATTTGTTGAGAAAAAAACTGAGTACTCATGTCTGAAGCAAACTATAATTTGATCTTTGATATAAAAGAAAGGTTTAATTAGAATTAACAACGTCAAGTTAGAGATGGTTGTGTATTTCCAAGTAGGGAACCAGGACGAACCGTAATGTTGAGAAGTTCATGGTATGATGTTGTGTTTATGTACAACAGTAGCCCACTCTGGAGCAGAGAGTGTGAAGAAGAGTGCTGGGATTTCAAGTCTGATGATGTAGACGGGGACTAGATCATGACGAACCCTTAGTGCCAGCTGAGGGAACTGGATTTTATCTTCTGGCACTGACAACTTGGAGCAGGATGGGAAGATATTTTCTTCACCCTTCTACTTTAGAAGAGCTTAGTGAAGTCAAATATGTGATGGACTTGAGAGACAAATAAAAAAAGGCAGGACAGAGACCCACACAAGATTTAATGTTAATAGGTACAATGTATTTTAATTCTCATGCAAGAAGCTCTATGTATTTTCTAATTTTAAGATTACAACATAGCATGAGTACAATCAAATCCAGTTCCCGCTCCTTTGCAATGTTGATAGAAGGAAGTTTTCATAGTCAGCAATGTGAGAATCATCAAGAGTTATTATACATACTATTACTGATATGCAGACACTGTTCTTTGCTTCCTTAAATCTTCTAAGTTTTTACACAATGAATAATACTTAAAATACGTGACTGTGGATCTAATTGAGAAAAATCAATCTTTAAGTCATCCATCCATAGTTACATCAGGCCAGATCTGATGAAAGCAGGCTATAATTAAGAACATCTTATTCTAAAAAAACCCACAGTTAACACTTTTACCCAGAGGTTAACGGGAAGTGGAATGAATTGGAATTGCAATTTGCTGAAGTGGAAATGCTGTGTAGACATACCCAATTTGTGATAAAGAATGACCTTTCCATTCTTTAAATATGCATTTTCAATGTTTTCTAAACTCAAAACTACTTAAAACTAAATTAATAAAAACATAAATGCTATTTTAATGACCTATATTCTTTAATATAGTAGCAAAATTAGTAAAACATTTCTGCATTTGTACATATCCAGTAACATTCAGGCTCAGAGAATAGATGAAAATCACAGAAGCATTTATGTATTAGTATAATGCAGGAGTTCTTTCAGCAGTGAAGGCTGTTTGTAATGTGATTAACACAGCAAGCAATCCAAATGGAAACTGACCTCAACTTGTATAAATCATGTTTAATTAAAGACTAGATATAAATGTTCACACAATATAATGTAATAAAATAAAAATTAAACATATTTATAATAAATTGCGGACATTTCTCTTTGTCACAGATCAAGACATTATCATTTTTCGGAAAAAAGTCCACATCTGTTTCAAATAAACAGAAATACACCAGATTATTTTTATAACTAGAAAAAATTTGACATAGCAGTCCCCCTATAAAATAGGAATTCTTCACATTTGGTTATATTTATAATTCATTTATAATACTAATATTTGTCATTTTTGAGGTCCTGCTCTCAAAAGAAGTTTCATTTAAAATATCATCCTATAATCAAGGTAATCAGCTAAGTCCTGAATACACAAAACTGAGTTTCTGACTGAGGCACACTGATCAGAACTGCACATAGATTTCTGTATGTAAAGTCATGAGTCAGTTTTCTGAGAGGTTCTTTTAAATTTTGCTTTGTTTTTTATTGATGAGAGAAGAAAGCAAGAAAAAGAAGGAAGGAGGGGAACAGATAGAAAGTAAACAGTTGAATTTCTTTAAAAAGAAACATGCATTTTTTGGAACCAAAGCAGTACTGTACAAGGATTGCCAGGCCCTTGCCTCTGTTATAACTAATTACACAGATTCATTCACTTTATATGCATAAGTTAGACTATCTTTGTCATTATGTCATACTTAATTTACTTTCTGCAAATTTGTAATAGTGTGTTGGTAGTCTACCCTCTTTGGCTTTTTTTTTTTTTTTAACAGAATTAATATTAACCCATGTTCACTCTACAGATTTAATTGTGAGAAGCCTCTTCCAGTAATTGAAGAATTACTCATGTATTCATCACAATCACTTTGAGTACTCATCCTTAGAGAGTTCACCTTATACACATCCACATCCTGAGAAATGTTCAGTTATGCAGTTATGCCTCATCTTCTTTGTCCTGGACCTTTGTCAGGCACATAATTGTGCAAATTATATCCCCAAGCCAATAAAATTGATGTTGGAGTAGTGGGCTGTCAAAGAGTTTTTGAAATGAAAATTATATTTTTTAGTTACTTACTTGTGCCTTCAAAAATGATGAATTATATTAGCATAATTTCTTGCCACAGAAACCACAGTGTTTTTTCTCAGAATTATAGTTAAATATTCAATAATCTCATTCTTCATAATAGAGTCCACCAATTGGCCAGGAACAAAATAGAGATTTCTGGAATCTAATTCTCTGGGGCCTACTCCGGAGACTTTCAAAACTAATTAATTAGTTTCCAACTGGCTCACCTTTGTAATCTGCAGAGTAGGAATGGCAGCAAGTTGCACTTCTGGGCTATCATTGTCCCAATTCGTCCTTGAGTTCCTTCAGAACTCCTCAGGAGAATGCCCTCTGTCCCTATTAGTTTAGCCACATTTATTTTGCTAACTTGGATTGGATATTAATATTCTGAATTCTGACCACCATTTGCACCAGGACATCCAATCCTCCTGAGGGCAGAAACCTATCTAAGCCCTTCCTAGTGAAGACAAAGACAACTTAACCATTAGTCTATCTTCGCTTCATCCACAGATATATCCAGGCGACTACAAACATCAAAAAAGAACACTGATTCTTGGGCTGAACACCTTATTTTGAGATATAAAAGAACACTATGATAAAGCCTTCTTTTTCTTTTATAAAAGCAATATTTCTTGATTTCCTTATTCCTTTCCCTTGGGCTGTCTTTCCTACTGCAATATTGTTATTGACTTCTAATTAGTCGGCAAGAGCTTATTTTCAAGAGCCTGCTATTCTTGATCCTTAACAACACATCTTCCCTGGGCTCTCCATTAGCTATTAAATATTCTCCAGACCTCCTGTAGAGTAATTGCCTTTTGAAATTTGACCTTTTATTTTTTTTTTCTTATCAAAAGCCTATGGTCTTTCAATTTCTTTTTTAAGACTAAATGACTTTATGATGAATTTCTAGGAATTCTATCCTCCCACTCAGATGTCGAAGTTAATTATGTCATAATTAGAATCACCTAGAGGATTTCCCAGTCACTTCTGGGACCAGTTCAGTATATTTTAAATGTTCTGTTCTTGAACTCCCTTTTGATCTGCTTTCTGCTATATTACTAGTAATTCATTCTAAAGTAGTAAATTAAAACCTGCATTCTTCAATAAGATATAACACACAAACTTTTTATGATTTATGGTAACATTCATCTACCAAGAACACCACTGTAAGAACAGTTCCAAATCCAAGAGGAATTTATCAATCATCTCTTTCTAATGAAGATCATGTTTTCTTCCCGTCCCAATCCTGGCATCCTAGTAATTATTTTGAGATCTATTTAGATGCAAATACCTTTGCCACTAGTATTCAGGCCTTGGTCATCCCAAATATCTGGGTTGTTTCCATATAAAATTATTCCAGTAAGGCTTTATTTGCTTTTGATCAGATATTTGGCCGGGCAGATAAGACAGCTATTCCAAGATACTTACAAAATCAAAACCATGGGAGGTAGAACAAGGGTTAGGGAAGCAGCAATCAAGAGGGTGCCATGTCTCTAAAGCACGGATATTTGATGACATAAAAATATTTGTAAATAAAAGCTACAAGGAAAACATACAGTAGAAGCCAATAGGAACAGATGCCTCCTTCGGTGAAAATTTTCACAAAAGGGCAAACCATCTCAAAGGATGTTACATCAGTGGCACGCGTAATAGTAACTTGTCCTGCAATAAATATTTGTTGGCCAGGGTTGGTGGCTTACACCTGTAATCCTAGCACTCTAGGTGGCTGGGATGGGAGGATCCCTTGAGGTCAGGAGCTGGAGACCAGCCTGAGCAAGAGCAAGATCCTGTCTCTACTAAAAATAGAAAAAATTAGCCATGCATGGTGGCACACACCTGTAGTCCCAGCTACTAAGGTGGCTAAAGCAGGAGGATTGGGCCCTCCTTGGGCCCAAGAGTTTGAGGTTGCAGTGAGCTATGATGACACCACTGCACTCTAGCCAAGGTGACAGAGAGACACTCTGTCTCAATAAATAAATAAATAAACAAACAAACAAATAAATAAATATTTTTTATTGGCAAGAAAGACCTGGGAATAGCAGTCATCCAGAGAATCATCAAATCTGTGCTGTAAAAGCGAGTCCCATAATTGGGGCAGGTGCCCTGGCCTATTTCCAAAGGGATTCTATTAAGGAAAAATGAAGTTAGAACAATGCTTCTTTCAAAAGTTGGAGCTTTTAAAACACACCAATGCATAAGTCATACAAGCAGAGATTCTGATTTTTGAATAGTCTTGGGAAGGAAGAAAGTAGTAATATAGTTTTAAAAGAAGTTTAGGTGATTCTGAAGGATAGCCAGTGTTGGCAAACACTGAAGAGAACCTCTACTTACGAAGTCGTCCATCCATCCACCCATCTGTCCCACCATCCTTTCATCCATCTATCCATCCATCCATCCCTAGTTCTATACTAGGTGCTAAGAATGCAAACTTTAATATATCCTGATCCCATATTTTTCTCAAATCTTATGGTAGAGTAGATATACAAGGACATAAACGATACGTTACAGTGTAAAGTGACAGGGGCTATATCAGGAAGATGCACAGTTTCTCAAAGGTACCCCAAATATTGAAAACTAAATTGATCTAGCAGGCTAGGAAATGTTCAGTTTTAGAGAAGGAGTCCAGCAAACTAGGGAATATGCTTTTGAGTTATATGGAGTTATGAATAATTTACTTTGTAAAGTTATCTTTCTAAATTTATATTACTTCATTATTCTTCATACCAGTAGTCTCCAGATGTAAGAGTGATTCCTCGTTGTCTCATAGTTCTTTGCTCCAAGTATGTAAGGCATAAATTTCCTGGTTTCCTACTTGCATTATGGTATATCGTCATTTATATATTTTTGCATATTCTAATGCTTTATTCAAAATTAACCATTATATGCTATCAGCTGCATGTCAAATTAGCTCACTTGCGGCTTTCTCTAGTTTTGTCAGTCAATCTTGGTGATCAATTATTTTGGAATTTTTCTATAATGAGTTATCAGAAACCCATAACTGGTTAGGTGAGATGGGATTCATGTTGAAAGCATAGGTGTGAATCACATAGCTTGCCTTTACCAACTCATTCACTCACTAAAATTCATTCTGATGAATTCTATGAATTAGGCGCTAAAATATATGATTGGATACAGCAAATAAGGATAGTTCCTTCTCTAAGAGATCTTTCACCTTCTTTTTTTCTACTTAGGAGAGAAATGATTGTAACACAATATGGTGAAATATGTGCTGTACAGCATTATGTACAAAATGTACTGTGATTATAGAGGAAGCAGTGGCTTTTCCTACAGGAGACGTGGAAGATTACATACAGGAGGTAATAAATTTGGTTTATGTTTAAAGGATGAGCAGGAGTTTTAAATTGTGTGTTAATTTAGGAAGGAACATAAAAGAACACAATGTTTTCAGAGAGAAGTGAGCACTTTAAATTTCCGAAGCATGCTCAGGGATTGGATTGAGGGAAGAGACTGGGGATGGTGGTTACTAAATAGTCTGGGACCAGATTTTTATGGCTTATATATCAAGTTAAGGAGTTTGAACTTTAGTCCTTGGATTGGGGAGTTAATAGAGAATTCAAGAAGTGTGGAAGGGGACATGAGACTGAATAGCTCAGTGTTTTAGAAAGCTCATTCATATACTCAAGAATTTTAGTATTTGTAAGATTTGGAAAAAATAATTAAAAAGTCGTAAGGGAAATTTATGTTGAGTCCATATCACTCAAACTACATAGCATGACAGCTATAGCCCTGTATATTTAAACATTTAGCATGATATACAATGCACATAGACTTCTTAATATTTAGGGTTGCCAGATTTAGCAAATGAAAATATAGAATGTTCATGCAATATTTTTGGGACATACTTATACAAAAAAATGATTGTTTATCCAAAATTCAAATTTACCTGGTGATACTGAATTTTATTGAGAAATTCTACTTGAATTGTCAACCAGAATATGATTTCTTCATAGTTTCTTTCTTTTCTTTTTCTATAAGCATTTTTATTTTCAGCATATGATCATGCTTTCCATTTTGCTTATTCAGCAGACTCCAAGGAAAACTACCTATAGTGGAAAATCATTATTGACAAAGAGTCTTTCTTAGGCTATTGCTTTAACTAAAATTTGTTGCTTGGATTCCGTGAAACATAATCTATAGAGTTTACCTCTATGTAATGTTTAATAATACAAGAATGGCCAAATAAGGATGGCAGTACATTGATAACCATTAGCACATCCTCCCAGTCGCAGATTACTTATTATGTACCAAACATTGTGCTGAGCCTTTTATACATATTAGCACACCTTATGAGCTAATTACTATTATCATACCTGTTTCACAGATGAGTAAATCAAGAGATTGAAAATGTAAACAACTTGCCCAGGGTCACACAGGTAGTAAAACTGAGATTAAAACTCAGATAGTTTCTCTCAACAATCTACTCTATTCACTAGTATGCTTTACCATCACTAGCAAATAAGACTAATCCCTCTTCATCAGTGCTTCATACTTGCCCTGCAGGTACTGTTCTATGTGCTAAGGAGGACAGAAGTGGGATAATATATAGTCCTTCCTCTCAAAATGTTTATAGTAATCTAATAGTATTAGCATTTCTCCTCTAGATCAAAGACTCCACTCCTAAAATCATAGTTTGGGATATTTTCTCCTTAATTCCTTTATTCCTCTTAGCAATTTTATCAAAAACTTAAGTGGTTTGGGTTTAATGGATATTTGTTCCAATTTTATACCTCAAAATCAACGACTGCTATTCTTTGTAAATATGGAATTCTTTGACTATACTCTTTTATACATGCCTTTTAATTTTGCATTCAGATGAAAGAAATACATTTATTTTAAAGTTTCTTTATAGGGGGCATAGATATATTTTATATGTGTACCATTAATTTTTTTGTTATTTTTCCTGGGTGACAATCCACATTATATAAAAATATTTACTTGAAAAAATGACACACATACGGAAAAGTACATAAAGCAGTAGAGTTACATGAATTATTGTAAAGAGATAACCTGTCTAATAACCACCAAAGATGCTCCAGCATCCTGCCAGCAGTCCAAAGGCTTCATGAACCCCTTTCATTCACAGTCTTCCCTACACCCTCACGAAGGTAACAGATCGGCTTAGCATGGGAGTCACAGTCTTGCTCTTTGTATAGTTTACAGTGTTCCACTTAAATATATATTTCTAAACAGTATATTTTATCTTTGCCTATATTTGAACTTTATAGTAAAAAAAAAAATCATTTGGTATGTGTTCTTCTGTTTGTTGCTTCCTTCACAATGATGTTACAGATAACTGCAGTGAGTTCATTTCTGTTGCTATAGAGTATTTTACTGTAAAATGTACCAAAAACATTTTTCCTTTCTATTGTTCATGGCATTTGTGGCATTGTTGGGCATAAAAGCATCAGGGAACATGCTTGCATATGTCTCTTGATAAAGAAGTGTATTGAATTTTTTCTGGTTATACCCAGCAGTGAAATGCCACCGTCATAATAATGCATACCTTTAACTTTGATAATGCCAAACTGACCCTTAAATTAGTTTCACCAATTTGCACTCACATCAGTAATTTAACTGATAATATTTTTGAAGATACAAACTATATGAAATTTGTAGGTAACCACTTATTTCACTTCACATGCAAGTCGCAAGTAGAAAAGCTTAACATCAATACATTATTTTTTAAGTTATATTTTTACCCAGAGGGGCTTTTAAGGGAATGAATTAAAACCTTTAATTCACCAAGCTGAATTACATTTTTCTCTTCAATTTCCTTGACTATTTTTTAAACATAAATAGTAACTTATACTAAAAATGTTGAACCATTGGAAGTTTATAAGAAAAAAAATGTTGCATTTAAATAACAGACACTGATGCACAGGTAAATTTTGTACAAACAGAAAAAAATAATTTTATTTAGCTTTTGAAGTAATTTCTCAAAAATGAACCTATTAAATGAACTCTAACATAGACACATGTAGACTCAGATAATAAAATAAGAATGTCTCCTGCTACATTTTTATATCTTTGAAATTTTATATTATAGGCATAATTAAACAAAAATGATATCCCCAAATGATGAATAATATTATACTGCTAAAGCTACTATGAAGATTTAATGAGGTGACTTATAAGAAAAATATCTTATAAAATTTAAATACTGTACAAAGAATTATCCGTATTACTATAAGGGTTAAACTCTGTTCATATTGTTCAACAGAATGTGGGGCTATGTCCCTGGAAGCAAATGTAGGTAAGTTGCTGATGAGGCTTTCTATAGAGAGATACTTCTATATTTGAGTTTATCATCAGAGTAAATAAATGTACAAAATTTTCACAAATAGCCTACAGAATAACCTTGCTTTGGAGAGGAATGAAAGACAGCATTTATCCACAAAATTTCAAAGCTTGGGGAAATTTTAATCTACTGAATGGGATAATTCAACAAATATTCTTTAAACATTTCTTTCCAAAATGGTGACATTTACTATTTTTTAAACTAGTTCACCAACTCTCCATAAATTTTGGCTGATAGATTATTGAAATCTGTATCTGATAGACATAAATTATGGCTGATAAATACAGAAAAGACTCCTTTTTAAATTCTTAGGAGTTTTAGTCCTCATCGAGATGAAAGAGCTGGGTGGCTAGATTTCCCTCATTCCAGAAACTCATCTACATAATTATAGGACATTTTGTGGGTTTCTGGCAGAGCTAGAAGCAATAAAACGTCTGTCACACTCAAGGCCACCATGGAAGAATCTGGTTCAAGCAACCAACTCACTACTCAGTGCCAAAAATGTGCTGTCTACAAGCCACTGCTTTTTATAATTTATTTTTTTCTCCCATATTTATTGTTAAGTATGTCAAATCAGCATATTTTCTTTATTAAAAGTGATAATGGAACTCAAGGGAACTCTGAGTCTGGGCTAGACGGGTAACAGGGACTAGATTTTTTATACAAATTCTCCTGTATGAAACACTCCCCCCCCCCCAAAAAAAAGAAAAAACAGACAAAATAGATGAGACCACAGTGTTCAACATACTGGATATTAAGAAACAAAAGACAACAATAAACCAGGTGAGCCATGGGTAAACCACAACCCAGGTTTACTGTTGTGAGAAGGATTACAGGCCATAGTATAGAGAGGAAAAATCGAGGAGGAGCCTGGCAAACACTCTGAGTTAAAGAGAGGGAGCTGACAGTCTGGAAAGCCTAAGGAGACTAGAGTTTATAGGACAGAATACCTGAGAGGAGAGGACTGCTCAGAGTACACAGAGACCTGCAGTCCTGAACACTGGAGTGCTTCCTCATGTATTCAGCAGAGCACTGATTAGTATGTGAGGAAACTACTAAAAAAAGAAGCATCTGAATAGACCACAGGGTATAATACTTGGGGTTCACACTGGGCCAAGAAAACTGCCATTCATACCAGTAAGACTGGAAAATAAACTGCTTCATGGGGCACTGGGCAGAGTCCTCAGAATGGTCTTGCCTCAGCAGTGGGAATCATTAAGCCTAGACTAAACCCCTGATTGGTCCCACCTAACAAATTTTATAAGCAAGATGCAGAAATTATTCCCAAGTAACTAAACTATGAAAAAAATCTAAGTTTAAGAGGATTTATAGGAGTACAAAGTATCTAGCACTCAACAAAGTAAAATTCATGTCTGGAATCCAATCAAGATTAACAGGCATGCAAGAAAGCTGAAAATCAACTATATATTAGAATTAATAGACAAGTAATTAAAGCATTTATTAAAACTGTATGATAAATATAAAAATGTTAAGTAGAGACATGAAAATGTACAAAGAGAGCCAAATTGAACTTCTAGAGATGAAAACTACAATGTGTGAGATGAAAAATACACTAGAAAGGAAAGAAAGCAAATTAGACATTGCAGAAGAAAAGATTAGTGAATTTTTAAGACATAACAATTGAAAATATACAAAATAAAATACAAAGAAAAGGAAAATCTGGGCACCAGTGAGTTGTGAGACACATGTAGGTGCCCTAAGATAGATGTGATTAGAGACCCTGAAAAGGGAAAGAAGAAAATATTTAAATAGATAATAGCTGAAATTTTTCAAATATGATGAAAATAGATTTAAGCAGCCCCAGAAATCCCAAGCACAAAAAAATGAAGAAAACTACAAAAAGTATGTCATTATTATAAAAGATGTCAAAGTAATTCTGTGGATAAATGTACTATTTTCAATAGAAATGATACTGAAATAACTGGATATTTATATGCCAAAAAACCCTTTAGATCCAGATCCAAAAAATCACTCAAAATGGATTTAAACTATAATGTAAAACCTGAAATTATAATAAATCTAAAAAAAATTATATGATAAAATCTTTTTGGGTTCAGTTTAGGCAAATATTTCTTAGAAGCAACATGAAAAGCATGAGCCATTAAAATGGATAAATTGCTCTATATCAAAATGATAAGCTTCTGCTCCTCAAAGTCAATTTTAAGAGAATTAAAAGACAAGCCACAGATTGGGAGAATATATTTGCAAATCAAATACATGATAAAGCACTTGTATCCACAACATATAATGAATTCTCACAACTCAAGAAAGCAATGACTCAGTAAAAATTGGACAAAATATTTGAACTGACACTTCACAAAACAATATATATATGTGTGTGTAGGTGTGTTTTGTGTACATATATATATAATTTGTCGTAAGAGTAATACATATTAACACCAAAAGGAGATCTCTATACAACTATTACAATGACTAAAATCAAAAAGACCAAATGTTGATGATGATATGGAGAACTTGAACTCTCTCATACACTGCTGATCTGATATAAAATAAAAGATTGGAAAAGAGTTTGATAGTTTCTCAAATACTCAAACACATGAGTATTCTACCATATGATCCAGCCATTCCATTGCTAAGAATTTACCCAAGACAAATGAAAACCTATGTCCACACAAAGACTTCTATGGATGTTCATAGCAGCTTTGTTAGTAATTGCCCGAAACTTGAGACAACCCTATTGTCTATCAGTTAGTGAATGGATAAACGGATTGTGATACATTCATACAACTGAGCACTGATCAGCAAAAAAAAAAAAAAAAAAAAAAAAAAAAAAAAAAAAAAAAAAAAAAAAAAAAAAAAAAAAGAATGAACTATTGATACAAGCAAGAACATGAAAGGATTTCAAAATAATTATGTTGAGTGAAATAAATCAGACAAAAAGAGTACCTTTTAAACTTCTATTTATATAAATTTCTAGAAATGCAACTAAGCTATATTTACAGAACGTAGACCAGCAGTTGTGTGGGATGTAGTTGCAGGGCAGGAGGGCTGGGAGGGTTTAAAACGGTTCAGGAAGAAACTTCTGAAGGTGATGTGATGGAAATGTTCAGTATTTTGATTAAGACAAAGGCTTTACAGGTAGATGCATGTGCCCAAATGTATTACATTGTACATTTAAAATACCTGTGTTTTACTCTATGTCAATTATACCTCACCAAAACTGTTTTAAAAGTGATCGTGTCAAAGTTCTTTTTTTAACCCACATATTTACTGGCTATGAATTTAGAACTGCACACACACACACACACACACACACACGCACGCACATCCGCCCGCCCACAGAATCTTCCTCACAGTAACAGGCCCACAAAATTAATGAGGAACATCAGCCTTCTCAAATTCCCACAAGACAGAGTTTTTTAAAATGTACTTTTACTTCGAAGTGAGAATCATGCAGCTCAAATGCAAAGAGGCAAGCCTTATTGAAAGACTGAGTAGTTTAATAAAACATACTAATAGGAGGAGCTATATTCATAAAAACGACAAAAATACTAATTTTTCAAGATATTTTACCTCCTGCTTTGCAGGTTATTTTCCATCACTCAAGAAAGTCTTTGCAGAAAGCCTTAAATAAAGATGAACGGAGAGAAAAGTAATGTAACTGCAAGATTTTCTATTGCTCTTACATTTATGGTTTTGAACTGAATTTCTTTCTGATACCATTGACTATCAGAAACCTGAAAAACATTAAATCATAACTGGGTTTACCCATATCTTCCCTAATCATTCTTATTTTCCAGAAATTTTTCTGAAGGAAGCTCATAAAGTATATTGATATGTATGTTTCCTGTACTCTTATGATCTATTCTAGAGATTGTAATTTTCAAAAAGGAACTATGAAATAATTTTCTAGTTATCATTGCTCTTATGAAAGGTAAGATTTTAAAAACTTTTAAATATATATGTTTAAAAGGATATTTTTATTATAAACACTAATTTATTTTAATATACACAAAGATGAAAATCTCAATTCCATTAATTACTTACCGTGTAATTTCACATATGAAAAGTAAGCCTTCAGGGCAACAATTCATAGCCAATGAATCTGATTAAAATAATTGGCTATTTCCATAACAAGTGCTTTGACAAATGGTCCTATTCTGTCAAAGAGGAATGGGTCTTATTAGAATCTGCATTGCCGTGTTACGCTATTATAAGATTAATGCAGAAAAAAAGTTTAGTTCCCTTTAATAAAATTCAATGACTTGTGATTTGGACCAAATACCAGTAAATAGTAAGTATATGTGTAACCCCCATCCACTTAATTTGGTTGTTTAATTTGGCCTTGAGTATAATGATTTGAGTTTATGCAGCATCTTACTTCCCTACAACTCATTAAATCTCCTTCTGCTGTGTTTCAGAGGATAAAGGAGAGTTTATGCAGTCTCAATTAAATAACCCACAGAATTATCTTTAGAGGTGATATTAATATCATCCCAAAGTACAGTCCATCCATAAAGCACTATAATATTTAAAATATTTTGGTTAAGACATGCAGAGGTAGAAAAAGACTAAGATCTACTGATAAGTTTATTTCACTGAATATTCAAATATATTTTTGAAATCCTTAGAACATTCTACAGATACCACCGCTAAACAACACTAAATTCACGTTATGGAAATATAAAGGTTATATAGTTCACTAAGACTGAAACCTTATTTTTATCTGTCTGCCACATAATTCCTTGAGGGTGCTATTATTTAGTCCATGGTTTTCATTTTATTCTATTCATTACCAATAGGTAACTCATTACACAAATGGGAAAATGATCCCCCTCAAGCCGCTTCTTTTTTCTTTATACTCCCTCCAGACTTTTGTTAAATTATATATTTAAATCTACTGTTTGATCATCAGCTTTAGACATTAAGGCTGTTACATCACCCATCATATCTCTTTCCTGCCTGTAAAGTCCTGTCGTTATTTTTTTTTTTACTGTCAAAATTTTATGTATATTTTACAACGCATTCTGTTCCATAGTTATGCGTCAGTTCACTAAAGCTAGTCACAACTAGAGTTAGTCACAAAATCTCCATGGCATACAATACTCATGCATTTGTTTCTCAGATATCTCAGTGGGGCGTGGTGTCAGGAAATCTAGGGTCGGCCACACCGAGCTCTGGTTTCAGATAAACATGTGCTGGGCTTGGTTTCTTGCTGAGGTTTGGGCTGAAGTTGGCTCCCTGTGTGATCATTCTGAGATCCAAGCTGAGGGTACAGGGGCTATTAATATCTTTTGCACCTTTGCTACAGTGATG
Organism: Indri indri; assembly: GCA_004363605.1. NCBI lineage: Eukaryota > Metazoa > Chordata > Mammalia > Primates > Indriidae > Indri > Indri indri. The sequence continues at coordinate 15,409 of RJWJ010031507.1, forward strand.
GCAGAGGTTCCAAAGAGAGAGTCATACATGCAACAAGGCTTAGGCTCAGAAGAGACTTTCTGTCATTTCACTTCATTCGATGGCCAAACCAACCCACACCTCCAAACCCAAAGTGAAGGGGTGAGAGAAATATGTTTTTCCTCTATAGGACAATTCCAAAGTCATGAAAGGTTGAGAATATAGGGTGGGGTAAAGAATTGAGACAATAATGTCATCTGTACATTAATTCTTCAATGTCTTCAGTTTTTCAATCGATTGTAAAAATTGAAAAATGAGAGGATTTACCAAACAATAATTATATAAATATAATTTGCTGTAGACCAAGTAGAAAAATGTCACTGTGCTTCACCAAAAACGTGCCACACTAAAAAGACTGTTCTAGAATCACAGTTAAATGGACTTCCTTTTGATATATTTTATCAATTGCTTAAAATTAAGACACATTTATATGCTTCATATTTACAGAGTTTTTAAATTTGTTTTCTGGAATATTTAATTGCTTTTTCTTGTTAAGAGAAGTAAAAACATATTCACCACATGCTTGTGATTTTTCCGTATTTTGATTGAGATGTATTCCCATGATTCTTGAAGACATTCTTTTGGAGCCCTCTGGTTTCTTGTGCTGAGGTGAGCGAATTGCTTTCCAGGCTGGCTGCAAGCTACATCCTGAGCCATCTATTCTTTGTCCACCTGGGTTTATTCTACTCTTTCTTGAATCTTAGGTTTCTACTTTTTCACATCCTCCTTTCCTTTGCCATAAAATATCTCCAGGTAATTTTCATGAAAGGAGTAAGAAAAACATTATTTTCAGCCTTTGTCTTAAAAATTGTCCTCACACTTGAATTAGATTTGGCTGGTTTTATGTGTCTAATTTTAAATTCATTTATCCCCAGAAAGTTATAGTACATTAATTTTTTCACTATCTTCTAATATATATGGTTGCTACCTGAGATATTTAAAGCCAATATAATTTTTTCTTCATTTGAGTTAACCTGTTACATCTCTTAGGGGTTTTGGGGTTTTTCTATATCCAGATTTCATTATAATTTGTCTAGAAATGTTTTTCTTTTCATTCTTTCTGTTAGTACTCATTAATTTATTTCAATATGAAGACTCATTCATTATTGCTTCCAATCTCTCTGTTTTCTCTGGAACAACAAAATTATTCCTGTGTTGAATTTCTTAAATCGATTCTCTGTGTTTGTTAAGCATATATCTTATATTTTTTATCTTTAAAATATTTTGATCTAAGTTTTGGATGATTATTCTGACTTTAACCTCCTACTGAATTATTTTTTAAAAATCGTTCAATCATATTTTTCATAACCATGAACTCGTTTTCAAAGTGGCATACAGTAATACATACAGTATTCTTATTTTATAAATATCAGCTTTTCCTTATGTTCCTAATTAAGATGTTTTAAGAGGTCTCTTTGTTCCATGAATCACACTGGCTTCCTCTTGCATCAGTTATTTAAATGTTCATTTTGGATCTTCTGCTTTGTGCAGTTTACTTAAAATGTCTGGTGAGTCTTGATTGCCTACTTCCATGAATGAAAGACTCTATTGATTCATGTATTTAACTGGTGTAGTTTACTCAGTACTTTTATAGGATTCTTTTCACCAAAAAACTTTTCTCCTGCATGGAAGGACTGATGCAACCTCTAAGCATGGGGAGGACGGGGAGGGAATAGGCAGCAATGCCACCCCCATCTTGCAAAGTAAGGTTTTAGTCAGTGTTGTCAACTTCTTCATTAGGAACCCAAGCTCTCCTCTAGGAAACTCTTAATGTTTGTAGATAGCCAGTTTTCTAGTTTTAATCTTGGAAATCGAGCTTTATATGCAGGGGGGATAGGAGAGGGAAGAGGAGGATACCTGGGGCAGCTGTTCCAAAGAGAACTTCTAATTAACTAACCTTTCTGTCTACTCTTTTCTCTGTACCAGCTCACGCCTAGCTTGGACCCTTTCCAATAGGCAAAAAACAGCCCCTGCTTACATTTTAAACTTTTCCAGGCGAGGGATGTAGGCTCTGGGTCCCCTTCTCTACCAACATGACTCTATATTCCTTCATTTTGAAATGTCAAAAATCACTGGGGTACTAACAGTCCCTCTCACTATTTTTAGATTGTTAAAAATTCACTATCTATTTTTATTTTATTTAATATTCACTGTTATTCCAATGAGGTTTGAGAACAAAAGGATGATAAATACGTATGTTCAGTCTGCCATCTTGAAAGGCTAAATTTAAATATATATCTTAATATATATGAAGAAAAGAAGGAGAGGCCGGGCGCGGTGGCTCACGCCTGTAATCCTAGCACTCTGGGAGGCCGAGGCGGGAGGATAGTCCTGAGCTCAGGAGTTCGAGACCAGCCTGAGCAAGAGCGAGACCCCGTCTCTACCAAAAATAGAAAGAAATTAATTGGACAGCTAAAAATATATATGTAGAAAAAAATTAGCCGGGCATGGTGGCGCATGCCTGTAGTCCCAGCTACTTGGGAGGCTGAGGCAGTAGGATTGCTCAAGCCCAGGAGTTTGAGGTTGCTGTGAGCTAGGCTGATGCCACCGCACTCGCCCCAGGCAAGAGAGTGAGACTCCGTCTCAAAAATAAATAAATAAATAAATAAATAAGAAAGAAAAGAAGGAGACAGTCCATTAGGGCATCCAAAATTTTAACTAAAATGTTCGCCATTTATTCCAAGATTGCTAATTAAGAGAATTTTAGCACTTGGAAACCAACCTTCTGCCAGTCTCTTGACTTAAACACAGCCCTCTAGGGAAGGTGACGGCCTTCTAGGGAGGGTGACAGCCCCAAACATAAAATCATTTCTACTGGTTGCTCAGTAAAGTTACAGAAGAGTATATTTCCTGTGAGAGCAATAATGTTGATCCCAGAGATTATTTAAGAAAGCTTCAGGAGAAGTTACTGTTTTTGTAAATTTAGCATCCACTAGGTAGCATTTTTCTTCATTTTATTTTATTTATCTTTCAACATTTGAGATACCAGGCCAGAATACTATCAAGTACATGTAATTGACACAGTTGGGCTTCTTCCTTCTCCAGTGCCATCTTTATTAATTTTTTTATTCCAGAAATTAAACATAATCCACACTTTTTAAAAAATTCTCCTTAGAACTAAAGAAAGAATAGTGATTCTTCTATTATGGCTCTAATAACATTTCTTCTACCATTTTATTTCCATTAAAAAGTTCAAGAGTAATTGAGAAGAATCTCTGTATAAAATTTTGGTTCTTTGTTTGAAATGAAGTGGAGGATTTACTCACATCATTGATTCTAAAACAGTTTTATACACATTCCAGACGTGAAATAAGAAAGCCAATAAATAATATTTAAACTGCCACAAAGAATTAAGATGAAGAAAGAGGTTGGGGGCCATGGAGACAGAAAGCTTAAATTTTTTTCAATTAAAAATATACATATATATATGTTATTTATATTTGCATATATATTATATAATATACATGTATATATCTACACACATAGTTTCTGGTATTATTTTCTCATTCCTCACATTGAAAATATTTTTATAAATTATAAAGTCTGCTTCTATATTTTCTCAAAATCAATTTCTTGGACGCTTTCTATCTGCCCGTGTAATATAACTCTGTTCCTAACAGTAGTAAAGCTGCCAATCTGTGTGATCTTTGTAACAAGCTTGTGGAGACAATGATACAGAAGAAGGTAATGAGTATTTTTAATCCTTCTAAATTCTTGTTGGTAAATTTGCTTTTCCCTTTTGCTTACTTCTTGCAGAGATCTATTATAAATTAAAAATAATAGCATATAGACAGCTATATGAATAATGTACTAAATGCATAAATATTTGGATGAGAGAACAACACTAATTCAGACTTAGAATATTGCATATTTTGGTGCAA
>RJWJ010031508.1:0-19150 GCA_004363605.1 Indri indri
AGTGGTTGGCAGTGCAGGACTAGAATTTGCCAGACAAGTGAGGGTTGGGGAGATGGCATTTTGGGGTGGTACAAAAATAGTGGTGAGAGTGAAACTAAAGGGGAGAGAAAGGATGGTGAGAACTGTACCTTGGGAACACTGGCATACAGCTGGCACCAGGAGGAAAAAGAATCACCAAAGGAGAGAGAAGAGGAGTAATCACTGGGTAGAGTATGGAGTTACGGTGGCCAGGGTAAGGGGCATTTCAGAAGGAAGGAGAGGCCAGCACTGTTAGATGTTGTAGACATTAAAGAAGATGGAGAATAAAATCAGGCCATTGGGTCATTGGGTTGGGGAATTGAGAAGGTCATTGATGATCTTCTAGGAACGAGAAAGAAATGATGGAATCATGGGAGAGTATTACAGTCATGGGTCAGGGTGTGTATGTGTGTGAGTGTGTTAAGTGTGGGAGGGGTGGAGTAAATCCTGAATGTGATGATAGGCATAGAATAAGGAATATGTGGAGAAAGAGAGAATGAAAACAGGACAAATAAGATTTACAGGAGACAAGAGTAGATGAAATACAGACTTAGTTTTGGTAACAAGGAGGGGCATTTCTTTCATGGAGGTAAGAGCAATAGATGGGAGTAGAGTTTGAGAAAACAAAGAAACATTTGACGTGATGAAGGAGTTGATAGGAGAGATGAAAAGATGTACATAGCCTATACAGGATTCAAGATACTTAGAGGTTACCTGTTCGTAATCCTGAAACGTGCAATACATTACATGGTAGGACTACAAATTCAAGTTAGCTCAAAGAGGTCAGAATTGAGGTATGCTTTGATTACAGGCCAAAATTCAGAGGGCCCTATGAAAAAGCTATTGTGGGGAAATTAAGAACAATAATAAATGTTGCATTTTGAGTAACTGTGCATATATTATTGTGCTACTTTTATGGAATGTAGAAACAACCTGCCAGGTGGAATTGACTACATACCTTGTTAAGCAGAGTCAGGGCACCTTACAGGAGTGTATATGAGCATTAATTAATGAGAATATCTTTCACATGTCAGGAACCTGCTTATTATTGCTATTTATTAAGTGGGCCCAGTGAGTCCTTGGTGGCCTATTGATCAGTGTTATCAGTTGAAAACCTGTCAGTCAGTCTAGATATGAATTGCCTAAAGAAAAGTCAGTCATAAAGCGGCTCACTAAAATAGCTCATGCACAAGGAGGGAATGAATTACACCCATAAGAATTCATTCCCAGTATTGACTCAGATATTTCTTTAGGGGATGAGGTCTTCATTGTTCACTTTAAAAATTCAAAGCAGGACAGGCCCTTTTTAACCTAATTGAGGAGCCCCACAGTTGACTCAGGTATTGTTTGACTGTATTTGACTCCGTTGCCCAGCCAGATAAATATAACCTTCCCAGCCCAACACCTAAGCTGCCACTTAGATTTGGTAAATTCCCTGTGACTTCAGAAGTTGTGAAGAGTGAACAGCCCTGCAGACTCCTCTGAAAAGATTAAAAAATAAATCAGGTGCCAATTGTGAAGTGTGGCTGGATGAGTGCCATTTAATTTTCATTTTGTGCTTGAAAGTTTTAAAAATAAAGGGTAGTAATCTCAAATACATTCGACTTAATCAAGCATGTTTGAAAGGGAAAGGAATAGAGCTTGCTTACAGGGAAACATTCACCTGAAGTCTGCATAGTACCGCCCTTCCAATACCATGAATGGAGAATGACTAAAATGACCCATTATATGATAGACAGCAGTGTGCTTTTATTCAGTTTTCAAAACATTTAATGAGTACCTTCCATGTGCAAGGTGCCTTGGTATGGACATTCCGAAAACACACACTTAAATAAGACTTGGCCCTTGACTTAAGGGATCTTAGAGTATCACATACATGCGTGTAGTGGGGAGATGGTGGCAAGGCATGAGTAATTATAATGCAACCAGGATGTGATGGATGCCATGGTGGGGCCCAAAGCACTATGGGAGTTGAGAGAAGAAAGGCATTATTTTTGATTAGGGAATCAGGGAAGCTTTCGTGAAGAACGTAGTATTTGATATGAAACTTCAATTATGAGATGAATCCAAACTATGGTGGGATGCGGAACGAGGAAGATGAACAACCAGGGGTGGGGGTGCACGAGGGGCAGAAAACAATAGGAGAAAAACCTGAGAGGCGGAGAAGGTGAGGTGCGTGAGTCATGCAGTCTGACAGAGCGAGGGATAGGGGAAGGCAGTCACTTGAAAACATCCGGGAAGAAGGGAGGTTTGGGCATATTGTGGAGGCTCTTAGGTGCTAAGGTGAGGCATTGGTACTCTTTGGAGTGTAGGAGTGAGATAATAAACATTTAAGCAGCTTAATCGTGTGTGTATATTTAAGTATATATGAGACAGGCAGGGAGATGAGTTAGGCTGTTGTAATGTCATAAATGAAAAGTCATAAAGATCTGAATAAGGAGAGTTGCTCTCTGAATCTGACATTAAGGAGACCATATAAAAGATGCTGTAGATGTCAAATCTTTGTATCTTAGCAACTGATGGAGGGGAAGAGAAAGGGATTAAAGATGGCAATAAGATGTTGACATCCTTTTCATCAGCAGAAATAGGGAAATCAGGAGTAAGTGCTGTTTTTTGATCAGCTGATGTTACAGGTTCGGATGTGTATTTTAAAATCATAGCTGTGTTAGAGTTCAGCAGAGATGTTCTTTCTTGAGCTGTCGACTTGGGAGCTACAGGCACGACAGTGGAGTGGATCGGTTTCTGAAGAGGGAGTTTGAGATGTAGCGGAAGCCGGAGAGCAGAGTGCGGCAGCACACCTGGAGGTAAAGGCAGGGAGTGCGTGGAAGCACGGCTGTGGGAGGGGACGGAGGAGAAACGGCTACGGCGGGAGGAGGATGAAGTCAGCGCAGTGATACAGAAGCCGCTGGGAGGGTTTGCAGAAGGCAGATGCTGAGGAAACTGAAGAATGAGAAAATGTCTGTGGATTTATCCATTAGGATCTCAGTGAAAGTCAGAGTGTGAGAAGTTATGAGGTGAGTGGGTGGTTTGAAAACGAAGGCGTCGTACTTATCCGTATCAGCAGAGAGGCCACACACTCTCACTGTCCGTCCCCTCTCCCCATCAAGCGCCACCGTGGACAGGTCCTGAGCGTGGCCTGGCCCTTCTCCACAGAGGATTATGACAGGGCCTACCAAACCAAATTGGCCTAGGGGTGAATCTGTTTGACATCCTGGTGTAGACTCTTCCATCCAAAATTTTGGTAGAGTGGAATGGTAATTTGAAAAGGAAAACAAGATTTAGGGCAGGGGACAACTGAATATAATTGTGACAGGGATGAGGTGAGCAGAAAAAAAATTGAAATTGAATTGTGAGAGAAACGAGTTAACTGATAAAGTTAGGTCTTTACAAAAGCAAGATGGGAAGATGTTGGGTCTGGGTTTGGCTTGGTGAGGAGAGGGGACATTTCTTCTTGAGATGAGAGAGAAGCTGAAATACAAAGAGATTTTTTGAAGGAGAATGGAAGGAAATAGGGAGCACTTTCAGTCAGATTTCCTCAGTCTCCTCAGTAAAATGTGATAGGAAGTCCTCTGCTGAGAGTGAGTATGTAGGTAAGATATGGAACTAAGGCCTTCGAGAAGGTTTAGAATAACTGCTGAAGGTCAGATGATTCAGGGTTAATGTGAGATGAATAAGGTAATGCTTGGGCAACCTTGAAGGCTTAGGTGTCGTGGGATGTCATATGCTTGTCGTGACCTAGGTTATGGCTTTTTCCTGCAATGCTTGCAACTGAGGGGCAGTGCTGTGCTCCCTGGTTGGAGTTATCCAGTGCTGAGGGTGGGCAGAGCAGGAAACTTGACAGAAACAGGGACCGGGGAGCCTAGAGTGGCTAGGAGTACGTTGTTGGCATTGGTTTTGGATATGGCTCATTTTTTATAGACAGGATCATGTGCACTGGTTGCTTCATCCTCCATTCCCCTGGAGGCTGACATACTGGAAGTAAGTCCTTGAGATGGCAAAGAGCAGAGAAGACCTGAGAGAAAGCTGCAGCCAAGGAGCCCATGGGCCCTGGCTTCCCAGCACTACTTCCCCTGCCCTTGGCTCCTGTGCTTCCCTCTCTGGGCTCAGGCCTGTCCAATCCCTGGCCACACTGAGTGGGACAGGGAATGTACACATTCGGAGCTTCTAATCCACTGTAGGATAGAGATGGAATTAGTTCAGCTTTTGTACTCCTGTTTGGTCCTTGGGTGTCCATGGACTTGTAGCCTTCACCTGATCCCCTTGGCATTTTCAGACTCTGGGCATCTGCTTCAATTTCTGCTTAATGCTCCTCCTTGAGTTGGGGACCACTCAAGACTCTGTCTGCTTGGCTGGAGGTCTGTCACTTTCCTAGGTCTTCCCAGAGCCTGTTCTCCAGGAATTAGAATTCTAGCCATTGACCAAAGTCCTCCTATTAATGGACTAAAAGCCCTTCTTGCCAAATTGGGCCTCTTTGATACTGATGATTACACAGGTGAGACTTACCTCTCTGGACACTGAATGCTGAACTTTCCATTACTCATCTTGGGGGCCAGTCTGATAGCTGGATCATCTCCACCAAACCCAGGCAGGCACATTTCCTTATGAATCTATGTTGCCAAGACTTCAATACTCCCTTGGTTAAACCTGTTCAAGTGTTGTCATTATTGAATTGGGGGATTTATTCAAGATAGGGGTTAGCAATCAACCTAGCATTTCAGACAAGAAAAGAGGAGTAGGATGTGAAGGGAACCAGAGGGTCAAAGGGCAGGAAGACTGGTGGGAACAAGAGAAATGCCAATGTGAAAATCAGCATGCATTTTGGAGGCTGCATTTAGAACATTCCCAGATCAGTTAAATTCACATGCTAAGATTGATCTCATTTAAGCCAATTTGAAATTCAACATGCATTGCACCCCAGTAGGATCACTTTAGTTGCATTCCCACAATCTGTGCTTCATCTTACTTAGTTCAATTTACCCTAACATTTACTGAGTGAACATCTAATATGTGCAAGGGATGGTGTTGGATGCTGTGGCATGGCCTCTGTCCTCAAGGATTCACCATCTGACCAGACAGAATAAGTTAGCTGGAAATTTGCTCTGTGAAAAGGAGAAACAATGGTAGTGACTAGAGGCAAATTGTGCTGGAGGTGAAATGAGTTTTTGGAGCACTCTTCACATGCCCTCTTATGATGTTCTTTACTTACACACTGTAGCTTTCAACGGCCCAGAGACCCAGCCCAAGCCAGTTTCTGGCCCTCCATCCTCACATCATTTTAGTATCCAGTGTCTAGGTGGGCACCTATGAAAGAGCTGATGAAACCATTCATTCATTCATCTAATAAGTGTTTAGTGAATATCTGCCATATAATGTGTTATAGGGCTTTGGGATGTTTTTGGTTAAGAGGTACTACCTGACCCCAATTTCACTCTGGTGGTGTGGTGAAATTTTTAGGATTGTTGAGGAAATTTGAGAGATTAATGGAGAGAGTCCATCTCCTGTAGCTGTGCAATTTTGTTAAACTGATTCTTCCTCTTAAGCCTTGGTTGAGGTATGAATAATGGAAGGGTAGACTATTCAGAACTTATTATTGGTTTTGAATGTTTTTGTTAGTATGAATAGGACTATATCAGATGTTCTGGGAATTTACTGCAAACAGAATAATAAGGTTTGCTTACTCCTTTCTGTAACTGATTGCTGGGAATGCTTCTTTTTCTCAGTCTAATACAAATTGGCTTTTGCCCAGATTTTCTTGATCCCTAAGGGTTTTCTGCATGAGAAGGCCTGGATTGGGAGATTAGGTATTGCTGGATAAACTGGTGTGACTCAAGTGCCCACAGATAGTCAAGAGTTGTCTCCACCACACTGGGAGATGCTCATCGCCAGTGGTGACCAACAATAAACCATCCACACATTGCTAAGGTTTCATTAAATTCTCTGTGGTATGTGGTGGGAAGTGGCAATTGTGTTTGTGAGAGACCACAGCAGGGTCAGACCCAATGTTCAAAGTAAGGTTAATGGAGAACATTGCTGTCTCTTGCTTCTCAGGATTATACTTTCTAATAGAGCCATCACAGGCAAGCTTGTTGGCACAGAGACTGTCCACATAGTGCTAGCACAACAGCTCACAAATAGAAAATGTAAGGATCTGGGCATTTGGTTTACTCACTCCTGCCCCCAGTAGATCACTCCATTACTTTGGCAGCACATAACTACATCTTCATTTTGATTGCTTGGAAAATAAGAGGTGCCTCAGAGAACCTTTTTTCTTTTTTTTCCCAAGATCACTTAAAGCATTGATTAACAAAGAGACCAGCAGGGAACCAAATGAGTTCTTAGTTCAGAATAGCACTAGAAATACTGCAAGCAGCACAAAGCAAGTGAAAGTACTTAATTAGAGTGTGTAAAACTTGACCTTTCCCAGGCACCGTGACATTCTTTGGAAATCCAGTATAATCCAGAGGCACCGAGTTCCTGCAGAGAGCCCACACCCTTGCGATTGCTATAGTCCTATATAACAACAGATGATGTGGAGTTCTTTGTATTGCATGGCCCATACACATCTAAAAAAAAATTTTTTTTTAAATTTCAAAATATTAATTAAGGGGGTACAAATGTTTTTATTACATGGATATCTTGTATGATGCTTAAGTCAGGGCTTTTGGTGTGCCCACCACCAGAACAGTATTCTTCGTACCCAATAGGTAAGCTTTTATCCCACACCCACCCTGCTGCTCTCCCCTATCCTTGGTTTCTCATGTCCTTTATATTGCTTTGTGCCCATGTGCACCCATCTATTAGCTCCCACTTATTAGCGAGGACATATGGTGTTTGGTTTTCCATTCCTAAGATACTTCACTTAGGACCGATATCCAGAATTTACAAAGAACTCAAACGAATCAGCAAGCAAAAACCAAACAACCCCATCAAAAAAGTAGGCAAATGACATGAACAGGAGTTTTTCCAAAAAAAGGTAGACAAATGGCCAATAAATATATGAAGAAATGCTCAATGTTACTAATTATCAGGGGGTTGCAAATTAAAACTATTGTACAATGAGATACCATCTTACCCCTATTAAAATGGCCATTATTAAAAAGTCAAAAACCGATAGACGCTGGCACAGATGCAGAAAGAAAGGAACGCTTGTACACTGTTGGTGGGGCTACAACCTCTATGGAAAACACTATGGAGATTCCTCAAGGAAATAAATGTAGGCATACCATTTCTTCCAGCAATCCTGCTGCTGGGAATCTACCCAAAGGAAATGAAGTCATCTTATCAGAAAGACAGCTGCGCTCTAATGTTTATTGCAGCACAATTCACAATTGCAAAGATGTGGAATCAAGCTAAATGCCCTTCAATTCATGAGTAGATAAAGAAAATGTGACACACACACACACACACACACACACACACACACACACACCATGGAGTACTACTCAGCCATAAAAAGGAATGAAATATTGTCATTTACAGCAACGTGGAGGAGACTGGAGACCATACACACTTAAAGAGAGCTTCCAGATAATGTTTGTAAGTAGTAAAACTTGATTAAGAAATCTGTTCTTCTTTAAAACTTAAATGAATATTTGGAGACTAGTAGAATAATTTACTTTTTGGGTTTGTTCCCTTTGGGAAAACATTCTATGTAACTGAATTAGGACAGGACTTCAAAGTTCCAGAGTGAGTTCCCCATTCCATTCCCTCTCCCTATCTGCTGCTCGGGTTAGTGGAGACAGTCCTTGACTCTGGTGGAGCCCTGGCTGGGATAGTTCCAAGAATGTCCTACTAAGTTTGCACTCTAGCTGTATATTGGGCATGTCCTGTGGATGTGCAGGCTCGGTGTGAGGGGGTGTGTGTGAGCATGTGTTCTTGAAAGTGTATGTCTGTGTATATAGGAGGAGTGTGCACTGGAATGAGAGATGAGTGGGATGGTGTAGACACTTGAGCAGCTTTCTTCCTGTAGTAGAGAGGCTCTTAGGAACTGCGAGTTGATTCATTTTCCTTTTACAATGGGGCAAATAGGATAATTTATGCAGGACTCCTTCCCAGACTTCTTTGCTGATTTTTTCCATCTCCCCCAACTTACAAACTGCAACACTGGACTGCGCCTGGGGTTTCAGTCCTCGGCCCTCTTCCTATTTCTTTCTCCACTCATTCCCCAGCCAATTTTATCCTGTCTCATGGCATTCATCTAATCTTTGTTTCAGCTCTCTGCTCTCAACTCTCAAATTTTATTTCCAGCCTGAACCTTTCTCTGGAACTCCAATTTCTAATATCTAACTGTCTATTTGATATTTCTTCTTGAATATCCAAGAGGTTTCAAACTTAACACGTCTAAAACCAAACTTTTAATATCCCCATCTCCTCAAAACCTGCTCCCCCGGCTGCCCGCCCCATTTTGACTAGATAGTAACACCATCCTTTCTGTTTCTGATACCAGGATCCTGGGAGTTACTCTTGACTCACACATCTTACCTATCTCATAAATTTCGTATTCAGACCACCAGCGAATCCTTTCAGCTCTACTGAATATCCAGAATCCATTCACTTTCTCTACCTACATTACTAAAAGCCTGGTCTAAGCCACCATCTTTTGTCTCCTGGATTATTTCAGTAGCCTCCTAACTGGTCTCCCTGCATGTACCCTTGCTTTCTATGGTCTATTCTCTACCCAGCAACCAGAGTGATCCTGACATTATGTCGGTCCTCTATTCATAACCTTCCCTTCTTACATTCTCAAAGCAGAAGTCCTTACAGGCCTTTAAGGCAGGCCCCTGCCTTCTCTCCGCCCTCACCTACTGGTGATGCACTCCTCACTCATTGCTCTCCAGGCCATCCTTGTGTTAGTCCTCTTCAGTCACACCAAGTATGCCCCTGGGGCCCTTGGAAGTGCTGTTACCTCTGTCTTTCACCTTCAGCTACTTGCATGATTCAGGCCTTTATCTCACTTAGGTCTCTGGCAAAATGTCACATTTTTAAGGAGACCTGTCTGGACTTGCCTGTATAAAAATAACACAATACCAGCCTCCTCCCTCCTAGTGTTACCTTGGCCCTTACCTACCTTTATTTTTCTCCATAGCACTTACCACTATGTGACTTGATGACCCAGAGTGCCAGACATTGCTCACAGATGCTACTGGCTTTCCCAAGTCTTAGGCAAGGAGTAGCAAGAGGAAAAGGGAGAAAGCAAGAGACACTGAAAGGAGAAGAGCAAGCTATAAAATGGAGGAAAAGCCGTCCTTCAGATGCCGCTTTGCCAGATGTGTCAAAGGTGCCTATACTTGAGCCAACTAACTAGAGTAATCTCTTTTGTGGAGAAAAGTTCTATTAACACAGGTATCTATTATTAATAAGCATAACTGTGCTAATACCTAGAAGTACATGGAACTCAAACTATTCAATAAAAAAATAACAAATAACCCTATTAAAAAATGGGCAAGAGGCCTGAATAGACATTTCTCAAAAGAAGATATACAAATGACCAATAGATACATGAAAAAATGCCCAACATCTCTAATCATGAGATAAATGCAAATGAAAACCACAGTGAGATATTACCTCATACCCATTAGATTGACTATTATCAAAAAGATGAAAGATAACAAGGTTAGCATGAAAGTGAAGAAAAAGAAACCCTTGTACACTGTTGGTGGTACCGTAAATTAGTACAGCCATTTTGGAAAAGTGTGGAGGTTCCTCAAATAACCAAAAATAGAATTACTCTGTGATCCAGCAATCCCACTACTGGGTATATACATCCAAAGGAAATTAAATCAGTATCTTGAAGAGATATCTGCACTCTCATGTTTATTGCAGCATTATTCACAATAGCCAAGATATGGAAACAACCAAAGAGCCCATCAGCAGATGAATGGATTAAAAAAAAGTGTATAAACAGAGTGGACGACTATTCAGCCTTTACAAAGCAGGAAATCCTGTAATTTGCAGCAACATGGATGGACCTAGAGGACCTTATGCCAAGCGAAATAAGGCAGGCACAGAGAGACACTGACTGCATGATCTCGCTTATATGTAGAATCTAAAACAGTTGAACTCATAGAAGTAGAGTAGAATGGAGGGGGGTGGGTCTGGGGTCTAGATGGGGAAAGGAGAGATGTTGGTCAAAGAGTACAAAATGAATGGAAGAAAGCCTTTGGTTTTGCAGATTTAGGGTTCATGGCTTTGAATTTTCACCGAAAGTCTTACATGGATTAAGCAGTTTCCTGAGTCCTGTTGTTATTTGAGTTTCTCTGTCCCTTTGCCTTTCTGTGGCTGCCATTGTTACCTGCTTATAGACCTGGCACTTCTTTACGTCTCATTCATTAAAAGGTAATATTAGCAAATTGTTCAAATGAAGGTATTTAAGACACATTAGCAGTGAATTAAGGCTTCTCTACTGTTGTTATGTGAATAGGCTGAAAAACTATTACCATTAAAGGGGGTGGTATAGTTTGCTTTGAAAAAAAAAAAAAAGGGAGTAGCTGTCAGAACCATCCCCTACTAAGAACAAGATCTTTTAGGGTTTTTTATTTGTGAATGTTCGTGTACTTGCACACATGAAGACAGCCTTATCTATTTTTTTCAAAAATGCAATATAAGGATAGTGTAGTATATAATTATGGACAATGAAAAATGTTCTTGGGCTTGGTTTGTGATATTTCCAACTGAGAAGTAGATGCTGCTCTAAAATCGAACAATTTTCACCAGCCCTATAAATAGTGATTAACTCCTCCTCCACCACCTCCCGGACCCTGCTTTCTTGCCAATTCTCCAGTTCTCACCATCCCTAGCCAAGGCTGCAGAGATTTTAAGCTAGCTCCCTGGGCAGATCACTTTAACAGCCCGTACAGCTATTTCTGATCTTTTCTTTCTCCTCCATCTTTTTTTTCTTTTCTTTTTTTTTTTTAAAAACTTGAATCTATGAAAAGATTTATTAAATTGGTCAGGGATGTTAGTGTTTCAAATGCTCATTGCCTTTTTAGATACGCTGAACACGTATGTCACTTTAACTATGTTTTTATTGGTGCAGTTTTTTTATTCTTCTTCAGAAAGTTAATTAGTGTATTCAATGTGCTGCACAGACCATCGAGCTCATTCTGACTGGGACCAGATGGGATGAATGTGGAGCGCTGACATGGCTTGGCATGCTGGCAGCCATGGTGAGTCCACGAGGCTTTTGAGAAAGTTTACTGAGTGCTCACAGCCCTCAGGGAGCATAAAGCTGGCTATGTTTTACACAGTAAACCTCACAGGAGGACCAAATAGACCTATATTTCACTGGGAACACTAGAGAGTAGGATTCAGTGTAATTCAGGACTATTTTTAACTTCCCCTTAGAATTACACTTACAACGAAAACCTAATTAGCCAAAATCTAACTGCCAGGATTTAGGAACATCTTGAATTTCTCCTTGAACATAATTTAGAGAAACAGCCTAAATGGGTAGTGGTGTTAGAGCCAATAATGTTTGGTGTGAAGTTTGGTAGGCTCAGAAAGCCTATATCAACAATTTTTCCCAAAAGGCAATTTAAAGCATAAATGTCATAGACTTTCTGTGTTCACACTCTTCTATATGATGGTTAAATGATGCCCCTGAAGCTTTATATACAAATAAAAGAAAATATTAGCTCAAGTTATACTTTTAATACTTTTCAGTTTAATATATTTTATATTTTTGGAAGATTTACACAGAACTTCTGAGTTAATACTAATTAAAGTACAGTTTCTAAGTTTCTGGGGCTTTCACGTATGTACTGGGAGTGATGATCAATGATCTTATGGAATGTTGAAAGATCTATATGCAGAGGCAAATGCAAGTTTCATCCAAGGCTTGACACATAAAATTTTGGAGGACCTTTTAAAGGGAATATCACAAAGTTACAAATAAAACTTTAGGTATAAATGAAATATTTAGAAAGAGAAAATAAATCATAACAAATTAGAGATTTTTAAAAAATGTACAAATACTATTATCATACAATATCCAGGAAGATTGCATAACATTTTTATTACTTGCTTCCATTGTCCTTTATGTTGAAAAAAAAAAAAAACTACTTTGGTTGCATACTCTTTGATCACTTCATACAACAATGATATTTCTAATATTTTCTATAGAGAGAATAGATAATTCAGTTTTCCCTCTAGTAAGATTGATTGAGCTTTGTTTCTTTATTTTTACTAGTTTTGAAAACTTTAGTTTTGTTTTTTTTATTTCAGCATATTATGGGGGTACAGTTGTTTAGGTTACATATGTTGCCCTTGCCCCCCAACCCCAAGTCCGAGTTTCAAATACGTCCGTCCTTCGGGTGGTGCGCATTGCACTCTTTGTGTATGCGTATACACGTCCCCTCCTCCCTCCTCCCCTCTCCCCCCTGCCCAACATCCAATAGATGTTATTCTTATATGTGCACTTATGTGTTGATCAGTTAATGCCAATTTGATGGTGAGCACATGTGGTGCTTGTCTTTCCATTCTTGGGATACCTCACTTAGTAGAATGCATTCCAGCTCTATCCAGGAGTATACAAGAGGTGCTATATCATCGTTTCTTAAAGCTGAATAGTACTCCATGGTATACATATACCACATTTTATTAATCCACTCATGTATTGACAGACACTTGGGTTGTTTCCACGTTTGCAATTGTGAATTGTGCTGCTATAAACATTCAGGTACAGGTGTCTTTCTTATAGAGTATCATTTGTTCTTTTGGGTAGATGCCCAGTAATGGGATTGCTGGATCGAATGGTACTTCTACTTGTATCTCTTTAAGGTATCTCCATATTCCTTTCCACAGAGGCTGCACTAGTTTGCAGTTCCACCAACAGTGCATGAGTGTTCCTATCTCTCCACATCCACGCCAACGTTTATTGTTTTGGGACTTTTTGATAAAGGCCAGTCTCACTGGAGATAAGCGATATCTCATTGTGGTTTTAATTTGCATTTCCCTGATGATTAGAGATGTTGAGCATTTTTTCATATGTTTTTTGGCCATTATTCTGTCTTCTTTTGAAAAGATTCTGTTCATGTCCTTTGCCTACTTTTTAATAGGGTTGTTTGATTTTTTCTTGTTGATTTTCCTGAGTTCTAAGTAGATTCTGGTTATCAGCCCTTTATCAGATTTGTAGCATGCAAAAATTTTCTCTCATTCTGTAGGTCCTCTGTTTGCTCTTGTGACAGTTTCTTTGGCTGTGCAGAAGCTTTTTAATTTGATCAGGTCCCATTTATTTATTTTGGTTGTTGCTGTGATTGCCTTTGGGGTCTTCTTCATAAATTCTTTGCCTAGGCCAATGTCTAGAAGAGTATTTCCAACATCTTCCTCTAGAATTCTAATAGTTTCACTGCTTAGGTTTAAATCTGTGACCCAGCGTGAGTTGATTTTTGTGAGAGGTGAAAGGTGTGGATCCTGGTTCAGTCTTCTACATGTGGCTATCCAGTTTTCCCAGCACCATTTATTGAATAAGGATTCTTTTCCCCAGTGTATGTTTTTGTCTGCTTTGTCAAAGATTAGGTGGCTATATGAGGATGGTTTTATATCTGGGTTCTCAGTTCTGTTCCGGTCTATTTTTGTGCCAGTACCAAGATGTTTTGATTACTACAGCCTTATAATAAAGTTTGAAGTCTGATAAGCTGATACCTCCCATTTTGTTTTTATTGCCTAGAATTGTTTTTGCTATGCAGGGTCTTCTCTGGTTCCATAGAAAGTGTAAAATTAATTTTTCTACATCTGTGAAGAATGATGTTGGTATTTTAATAGGGATTGCATTGAATCTGTAGATCACTTTGGGTAGTATAGACATCTTAACGATGTTGATTCTGCCGACCCACGAGCATGGTATGGTTTTCCACCTGTTTACATCTTCTGCTATTTCCTTCCTCAGTGTTTCATAGTTCTGCCTGTAGAGGTCTTTTACCTCCTTAGTTAAATATATTCCTAGATACTTTATTTTCTTTGTTGCTATTGTGAAGGGAATTGAGTCTTTGATTTGGTTCTTGGCATGACTGCTGTTGGCGTATATGAAAGCCTATGATTTCTGTGTATTGATTTTATATCCTAAGACTTTACTGAATTCATTTATCAATTCCAGGAGCCTCTTGATTGAATCCATGGGGTTTTCTAAATATAATATCATGTCATCAGCAAACAGTGGGAGTTTGAACTCTTCTGTTCCCATTCGTATGCCTTTAATTCCACTCTCTTGCCTGATTGCTGTGGCCAGGACTTCCAGCACTATGTTGAATAGAAGTGGAGATAGTGGGCAACCTTGTCTGGTTCCAGTTCTAAGTGGGAATGCTTTCAGTTTTTCCCCATTCTGTATGATGTTGGCTGTGGGTTTGTCATAAATGGCTTGTATCACTTTTAGGTAAGCCCCATCTATGCCTATTTTGTTAAGCGTTCTTATCATAAAAAGGTGTTGAATTTTGCCAAATGCTTTTTCTGCATCTATTGAGAGAATCATATGGTTTTTGTTTTTGCTTCTGTTTATGTGGTGAATTATGTTTATAGATTTGTGTATGTTGAACCATCCCTGCATGTCTGGAATGAAGCCCACTTGGTCATGATGGATTATTTTCTTAATAAGCACTTGGATTCGGTTAGCTAGAATTTTTTTGAGAATTTTTGCATCTATATTCATAAGTGATATTGGTCTCTAGTTTTCCTTTTTTGTTGCATCCTTTCCTGGTTTTGGTATCAAGGTTATGTTGGCTTCATAAAATGTGTTGAGGAGGAATCCATCCTTCTCGATGCTGTGTAATAATTTCTGCAGGATAGGCACCTGTTCTTCTTTGTAGGTGTGGTAAAATTCAGGTGTGAAACCATCTGGTCCAGGACTTTTCTTTTTTGGAATTTTTTTTATTGCCATTTCAATTTCAGTCCTTGATATTGGTTTGTTCAGGAATTCTATTTCTTCCTGGATGAGCCTAGGGAGGCTGTGTGTTTCTAAAAATTTGTCCATTTCTTCCACACTTTCCAGTTTGTGTGCATAAAGGTTTTTGTAATATTCATAAATTATATCTTGAATCTCCATGGCATCAGTTGTAACTTCTCCTTTTTTTTTTTCCTGATGGAGCTTATTAGGGATTTTTCTTTTCTGTTTTTCGTTAGTTTAGCCAAAGGTGTGTCAATTTTGTTTATTTTTTCGAAGAACCAACTTTTGTTTTATTATTCTTCCGTATAGTTTCCCTGTTGTCAATTTCATTTAGTTCTCATTTGATCGCATTAATTTTCCTTCTCCTGCTGGGTTTGGCGTTTGTCTGTTCTTCTTTTTCCAGTTCTTTGAGTCGATTCATTAGGTTGTCTGTTTGTGATCTTTTTGACTTTTGGATACAGGCATTTATGGAAATAAACTTTCCTCTCAGGACTGCTTTGGCTGTGTCCCACAGATTTTGATATCTTTTGTCACCTTTGTCATTTAGTTCAAAGAATCTTTTGATTTCCATCTTTACTTCCTCGTTTATGAAGGAATCGTTCAGCAGAAAGTTGTTTAATTTCCATGACTTTGTGTAGAGATGAGAGTTTCTGTTGGGTTTGATTTGTGTTTTTCTTTCTTGTGATCTGAGAAGATGCATGGTATGATTTCTATTTTTTTAAATTTTTTGAGACATGCTTTGTGTCCTAGAATATGGTCAATCTTAGAGAATGTCCCATGAGCTGATGAGAAGAATGTGTGTTCAGTGGTTTTGGGGTAGAATGTCCTGTAAATGTCAGTCAAGCCCATTTGTTCTAGAGTTCTGTTTAAGTCCATTATTTCTTTGCTAATTTTCTGTTTGGAGGATCTGTCCTGTGCTGTCAGTGGAGTGTTGAAGTCTCCGACTACTATGGTGTTGCTGTCTATCAATTTGTTTACGTCAAGTAGAGTTTGCTTTATAAATCTGGGTGCACCTAAGTTGGGTGCATACATATTTAGAATTGTTATGTCTTCTTGTTGAACTGTACCCTTCACCATTGTATAGTGACCCCTTTTGTCTTTCATTACTTTTGTTGATTTAAAAACCAAGTTATCTGAGATCAAAACTGCCGCAGCAGCCTTCTTTTGGCTTCCATTTGCTTGAAATATTGATTTCCACCCCTTTACTTTGAGTCTAAATGCATCCTTGCAGGTTAGATGCGTTTCCTGGAGACAGCAGATGCTTGGCTTGTTTTTTTTTTTATCCATTCGGCCAGCCTATGTCTCTTGAGAGGGGAGTTCAAACCATTCACATTTATTGAGAGAACCAATAAGTGGGGTGAATTACTGTTCATTCTGTTGGGTTGCATTTTGTTGCTTTGATTTCTTTCTTGAGCCATTGTGGAATCTAGCCTTTGATCTTTAACTTTTCAGTGGTTTCACATTCGAGAGTGTTTATTGTGCTGATCCTTGTGTAATTCTGTGTTGAGTATTTCTTGGAGAGCTGGTCTTGTCTTGGTGAATTCTCTCAGTCTTTGCTTATCTGAGAATGTCTTTATTTCTCCTTCATATATGAAACTTAGTTTTGCAGGATACAAAATTCTAGGCTGGGCATTATTCTGTTTCAGAAGAGTGAAAATGGGGCCCCAGTCTCTTCTTGCTTGTAGGGTTTCAGTTGAGAAATCTGGAGTTATTCTGATGGACTTTCCTTTGTATATTACTTGTTTCTTTCACCTTACAGCTTGTAGAAGGGCCTCTTTAGTGGCTGTTTTGGTCAGTGTGATGACTGCGTGACGTGGTGTCTTCCTATTTGCATTGAATCTCCCTGGGGTCCGTCGAGCTTCTTGTACATGTATATCTAGATTTTTAGCAAGGCCCGGAAAATTCTCCTCTATTAATTCTTCAAATAGCTTATCCAGCCCTTGAGTGTTTTCTTCTTCACCTTCCGGAACCCCTATCACCCTCAGGTTCGGTTTTTTCACATAATCCCACATTTCTTGTAGGCTTATTTCTTTTCTCTTAATTTTCTGCTCAATTTCTGTAACTGACTTATTTAATTGGAAGGAGTTGTCTTCAATCTCTGAGATTCTTTCTTCTGTTTGATCTACCCTGTTCTTGAGGCTTTCCATGGTGTTTTGTAGTTTCCTGTATAAGTCCTTTATTTCCAGGAGATTGGTTTGATTTTTCTTGAATATTTCAATTTCTTTAGTGAATTTTTTTTCCAAGTCCTGGATTTTTTTTGTGGTTTTTTTGTGTTGGTTATCCATTTTTTCTTGCATATCATTCAGTTTTCTTACAATCCATGTTTGAAATTCTTCTTCTGTCATTTTAGTGTTCTGAGTTTGGTTAATGTCCATTGCTGGGGAGCTGTTGTTCCTCTTTGGGGGTGTGCTTTTCGTTTGAGTCTTCATACTTCCAGAGTTCTTTCGCTGGTTCCTTCCCTTCTGGATCAGTTGTTCCTTCTTGCCTTTAGATTTTGGTTTGGATAATGACACGCCCTGTTTAGTCTCTGAGCCAGTAGGTGGTGTTTGTGGGTGAGATTTGACCACACCCTTTATGATGAATCAGTAGATGCAGTAAAAGGGTGTGCAGGGTGACCTCCCTGTCAGTAGGTGGCACTTGCAGGGAGAAGCGAGCTGCAGTGCTGTTTTTGGGTCTTGTAGGTAGCTCTTATTCCTCTAGAGAGGCCCTCTTGTGCCTCAGGTGATGGGTGGGGCCCTGGGATTTCCAGGGGTGTCCTTATTCTCCACCTCAGTGGGGGGAGTGAGTCTGGGTGGGGCTGGGTTGGGTAAGCCTGCCCTCAGGCTCCACAACTGCTGTTAGCAGGATCAAAGGTCTACTCTTTATTTCTGTGCAAAGCTGCCGGGAGGGGCTGAAATGGTCCACTCAGCTGAAAGTCTGGGCTTGGGGGGTGGGGCTGTCCAAGACCTGCCCTCTGGAGCAGGTCCCGCTCCCCTCCACTCTCCCCCTCTCCGTGGCCTCTCCCAGGCCTCTGCCAGCAAGCGGGACCTCAGGCTGCTGGATCTCTCCTGGCTGTGACGTGAGCTGGGAGGTTCCCTACCCAGGATCATAGCCTGAGCTGTCCTTATTCTCCACCTCAGTGGGGGCAGTGAGTCTGGGTGGGGCTGGGTTGGGTAAGCCTGACCTCAGGCTCCACAACTGCTGTTAGCAGGGGTCAAAGGTCTGCTCTTTGTTTCTGTGCAAATCTGCTGTGAGGGGCTGAAATGGCTCCACTCAGCTGAAAGTCTGGGCTTGGGGGGTGGGGCTGTCCAAGACCCGCCCTCTGGAGCAGGTCCTGCTCCCCTCCACCCTCCCCCTCTCCGTGCCCTCTCCCAGGCCTCTGCCAGCAAGCGGGACCTCAGGCCAATGGATCTCCCATGGCTGTGACGTGGGCCGGGAGGTTTCCTACCCAGGATCATAGCCTGAACTGGGTGCACAGCTGTCTTTTGGGAAGAGG
Source organism: Indri indri (assembly GCA_004363605.1). Taxonomy (NCBI): domain Eukaryota; kingdom Metazoa; phylum Chordata; class Mammalia; order Primates; family Indriidae; genus Indri; species Indri indri. Next base: position 18,369 of record RJWJ010031508.1, read on the forward strand.
GTTGCCGCTCCGGCATGCTGATCTGCCCTTGAAGGCACACACTCCTCAGTAGGCTCTTTCACAGATCTCTCTTCTGTGCCCCTGGGCAGTGCGATCGTGACCTGGGTGTATGGGGTCTGGTCTGCAGGCCTGTCCCCTGGACCCTGGAGATCAATCCCTGACCCTGCCAGGAGGAGGGGTGCTGGTCTCGAATCACCTACAGGGTGCCCAAGCTGGATCGATTTCACTCCACTTTGGGATTTGCCCCACTCTCCTGGAGTCCCCAGGCAAGTAGCACCCAGGAGGGCTGGCAGGTAGGGAACTCGCAGTTGAGTACCCCTCAGTCTGCTGTACGGCTCCAAAAGGAAGGGTCCCGTTCCTTGGAGATGCCTCTGTGTGACAGTTAAATTGTCTCTCTGGGCACCCTCAGGTAGGGAGGGGGAAGGAGAGAATGGAGCACTATGGCGTCCGCTGATAGGCTCGGGTCTGCACCCGGGGAGGTGCCCCGAGGGGGCTGGGAACCCAGCACCGTGTCTGCAAGAGGCCACTACTCACGGGCGGCAGCCGTCTCTGGGCTGGTGTCGGCAGGTCTCTCCAACCGCTTAGGAGCCCACCAGCAGTCTGAGATACAAGGGAGGGGGAAGTTAACTGCTCCACCTACCCTTGTCGCTGGTCTCCAAGCCCCTCGGGACCTTTCTCCTTCCAGTTCTCCTCTGCAACGTCTTCCCGTGGAGTCTCCTGTAGTTTCAGGCACCCTTCCTTCCAACCCTCACCCAATCTATGTTCCTCTGCTAGCTCATTTT
>RJWJ010031509.1:0-18548 GCA_004363605.1 Indri indri
ATTTCTACCTTGGACTGAGGGTGGGTGGTGGTGAAGAAACCTTAAAATCCACTGAGATCCCATCAGGTGGCACAGGGTGTACACACGGGCCTGAATCTGCTGGGCTTTAACAGGTAAATGCTTGACTTCTGGGTGGCAGCTAGAGCGTGTTTTCACCTGCCTTCCACCCTGAAAGCTCCTCAAGAACTTCACACCCCCAGAGCCGGTGCAGGCTAATCCACGGGAGCCCAATGGAGAGAGATGTGTTTCCCTCCCTGCCTTGGAATTTACCTCTAAGAGCAAGCAGAGAGCAGGGGTGCCTGGGTTTGTTTGCTAAAATGCTAAGTCTGCTAATGTCTGTGTAATCACTAACAGTGACCCAGGTAAATCGCTTTCAAGACACTTCTGAAGGAGCCAGTGCTGAAAACTTGTTAATATGGGATATTTTTTAAGGCGGGGGGTGGGGGGTGAAAAATTCCAACTGTGTTGAATTAATCCCCAAATTGACCCATATTGAATTAAGGGAGCTGTGGGTGGCTGTCATTCTTCTCACGGGTCTCTCCTTCCCAAGTGTCACCCACCCTTCCCTAGCCTGGCCTATAGGTGTCCACGGAGAGGAATCCGGTGGTGCAATATTTTTCTTTTCACCAACTGGGAGAATTTCAGTCTGTTTCTATCAATAGAATGGGAAAGGAAAAAAACAAATGCCGGATTTTAGCTGCAGTTGCTTTTTAAAGCAAACAAACCCGCTGCTCCAGAAAGGGTGGCGAAAGGAGGTGATTAAAAATTAATCAATGTTTACTTCTAGGAAGGTAAAAGAGGAACAAGGGATGAGAAAAAATCCTTGAGAAAGACTGTCGGTTCTCACTCGACACGGCGGAGCGGGGAGCGTCTATGTTCCCAACCCACAGATCCCACACCGAGTCAGCGCGGAGGAAGTCCTGGAAGGGACTGTCACAAGGGTCAGTGACAATCAGGGGCACAGCCTGAGGGGCGCGTTCCACGGCTGTTTCCACGCCGGCCTCTGCCATGCTTCACCTGGGAAGGCCGCTCCGCGCCTGGTGTTCCAGGGTAATTATTAACAGCACCCGAGTGTGTGCCGGTTTGGATGATGAACGGTGTGGCTGCCCTCTCTATAACCCGAGTCTACAGAATTTTTTTCCTATTTTTGTCATGGCTTTTAATGCTCCCACCCCGTTCTATATGCCTCTGCCAAGTTGAGCTTTCCTTTCACCCTGCCACCAGCTGTGTTACCGCTGCTTTCAAGGTGACGGCCTGAGTGCCTCAGTGGCCCTTTCAGCCCTGCATGGCCACCGCCGAGATGTGCACTGGGTGACTACTGTGTGCATCACGCTGTGCTCACTGTAGGTGCGTACGTCCTTCTGCGGTTCTCATCTTGCCAGCACCTGTGAGGGGAGCCCAGAGGGGAGCTCACACTGCTGGGGTACGGCCCAGCCTTTCCGCCTGGGCTCAGTGAAGTCTTGCATGGATCTCTCGTGCACATGGTGCTGTTGTTTCCTTAACTTAGTCACACCTAGTCACACCAGTCACACTGAGTTGCAAAGGAGGCTGGCAAATGTGTGTTTAAATCGTTTACCTGAGGGCCATATGCCTGGCTACAACTCAGGAGGCTCTGTCACTGGAGAGAAGTCCCTGCTACAATATTCATTTAAAATTGGTCTTGCCAGCCAGCATCTAAGAATCCCGACCACGCAGACCTCCCCGTCTGTTCACAGACACGGAGCCTGTGAAACCTTCACACGTAGCTGGTGCTCACACAAATATTCCACTGGTTCATACTGCCGTTCCACATTTTCACATCCTACATGTAAAAAAGTAGAAGAATTTAAATTTAATGAGAGATTGGATTGTTTTAATGTTTACACTGATTTAGGTCAGTCACTGGGTGAGCTCTGACACATTGTGCTAAAATATTAGTGTGCACCTTGAATCTGTCCGGGTTTTCTTCCTGCTGAAAGATGGCGGACCCAACCCCACTGGAGAGTTCACTCCTCCCCAACACCCTTCCTGGCCTTGCCACATTTCATATCCAGTCTGATGACTATTTTCCAGGTTAGTGATACAGTTTTCAAATACTCTGTACAGAAAGAAGGATTTCTATGTCATGGAAGGAATTGAGATGCTTTTCATATTCTTAAAAAACACAGGATCTGGGATAAGAGGGCATCAATATTAGGTTTTGATTGTGTCATCTCATGCCTGACACAGTTAAAACCTGTGAGCACTGTTCTTTGGGACACAGGCACTCTGATGTTTCTAGGCCACGGGCAAGCCTTCCTCTGACGTGACATTATTTAATTTCTTCTGGAAGATTGCTGGTGTAAGAGCTCTGTCTCCCTTTTGCGCTCTGCCTTATGCTGTGTGCTCAGACCTGGGTCGACGAAGTGAGGTGAAGAGCGCATTGAGGTATCCAGTGCACTTGGAAGAGCAGAGTAAACAGGACAGGGCTGGTGGGTGGTTTCGGGAGATAAGCCCAGCTTCGTCTGCTGAGGTTGTTTGAGTTGAAGGTCAGCATTAGGGCGACATCCAAAAAAAAAAGTACCCCCACCTCCTGCCAGGCTGCCAGGTGTCCTTTGTATCTAGAAGCAGCCCAGATTTCGCCTCCCCAGAGATAATCCCTGCTGACCGGCAGTGATAGTCCTGGGCCATCCCTTTGGTCCCCAGAGCCCTTGGCACCTAGAAGCCCTTGGGGTCAGGATCGGTGGTAACTTGAGATCGCCTGTGTTTATGTGGGTTTTGCTGTGTAGCTGTGCATCGAGGTGTACCTGGGGACGCAGTCTAGTCCCCGCCTCGCACAGACGTCTGTGGTCCTCCCTTTGGTTGGGTCCCTCCTACAGACCCCACGTCCTGTGTGGCCCAAGTCAGGCTTTCAGCAGAGAACGCTCTGGCTCAGACGATTTGCTGTTCACACATTCTGACTCTTGTTGCAAAATGGTAACTGAAATTTTAAAAATACCGTTGTCTTCCATGAAGACACCCATAAAGATTATTGGACTCTGTGATTGTTAAGGACTTGAAACAATTAATTAATTTAAAATCATCCCTTATTAAATTTCCGACATTTTTCCTTGCAAAGATTGTTTATTCGGATCTAGCTCTCCTCTCTAGCTACTTGCTGTTAGGAGATGAAATTTGTCTTTCTGCCTCATGAAAAAGGGAAGAACTAAAAGAAAAGGACCTATGGAGGAATGAGAAAAATGTATCACTTGAGGAAATCTGATCATTAAAAAAAAAGAATTGCCCTTTATAGCCTGAATGTTCACGTCCGTGTTTGCTAAGAATCCCAGAAGACCAAAGGCTTGGATGTCTGCCTCCCCGACCCCTTAGCGGGAGATCCCCGGAGGCTGGGACTCGGCCATTTATCCTTTAATCCCCACAGCTCACCACAGGGCTGGTCCCTTCCTGGCGGTCAGTGTTTCTGCACAAATACAGATTCGAGCTCCCCTTGCGGACACTTGCTGGCAATCGCTTCTGTGATTATTATTAATTTATTAAGAGTATTCATATTTCCCTGAGCAATCACATGCATCGTCTCCATAATCACTAAGCTGATCTGCCATAAGAGCAGGTTGACTCTTCCTTTTTTCTGGAGGACGCTGTGAGATCTGAGCGGGTCGCCGGTTCTCATGTGTGAGCACAGGGCGCGCATCCTCATCTGTTTCTGATTCCCGTGGGCCTCAGAAGGCCAGGCAGGGCCGTCTGCAAAAGTGGAGAAGCCTGTGAAAATGCCTCCAGGGCTGGACTTTAAGGCGTCTCAGGGAGGTCTCAGCTATTGATGAGCCAATCAAAGCCACCGCATCTTGCTGGACATCTGTTTGTCCTCAGAGGGGCTTATTCAGATTCTTCCCACTTCAGTCACCAGGAAACCATCTGATCCTACTGAAGGCAGCATGAAACAGGCAGAGCATAAACACAAGAGAGATGCTTCCTTTTTGGAAGCAGCATTTGCATGATATGCACTCACCACCTGATGCTCGCGGCACTGTGGATCCTTCTGTATCATGGGTCCCCAGCTCATAGACTCATCAAATAGATGCTTGAGAGAAGACTTGAAAATAAAGCTTGTCTGCCCCTAGTTTAAAAGCAATGCATACTTATTGTTATAAAATGCAAAAAAAGCATAAAGAAGAAGATAGCAAGTAAATTAATCTCACCACCTAGAGATTATAATCTTATCATTTTTGTGTATTTCCATATACATATTTTTATATAGTTTCACTCATGTTGCATTTTGATTTTTTGCCCCACTTTTTATCATAACACTTTCTCATGCCAAAAAACCCTTAATTTTAATGGCTCAGTGACACTTCTCTGTGGATAGGCTGTGCTTTCCTTAAGTTATCAAACCTAGGGTCTGTGCATCACTGGTGGCATATAGTTTTATTCTAGGTAGCATGCAGATAAATACATGTATTTTAACAGCCATGTATTTATAGAGAAAATATCTAACTACTACATATCCCTGTTGTGTCATAGATATTATTACTTCGAATAGGCTAAGCAAAAAGAGGGGCAATTAGTTTAAAGCAGATTGAAAGAAAAGTGTTAAGTAAGTAAAAGGACAAGTAGATTATGAGTGTAGAAAAACTGTGAATGACTGAAAGTGTGGGAAGCAATGTTCTTAATGGTTTTCCTTTTGTTGAACAGTTGGGTAGTTTCCAGTGTTCTGCTACAATAAACAATGCTGGGATGAACCGCTGCCTGGATAGTTCTTTGTTTACATGTGTGATTATTTCTTTAGAATGGATTTCCAGAAATAGGATTCTAAGGTTAAAAGTCAATGTTATGAGTAGTAGCCCTGGTTCGGGTTCCACGACAGTAGAATCTTGGAAAAATAATTTTGTCTCTTGGTTTCTTGGTGCTTTTGTCAATGAAAAATCAAAAACCAAAAATGTAATTCATAGGCTCAATAAAGTGATGCCGATCAATTAAACATATCCGCAAGATGCTTGAGCTCTCTAAGTTTCTCCGCAGTCGTGTATCTGATGGTAGCGGTTCCAGAAGCACACGCCCGCCGGAAGGAAAGGAGCGCTGAGAGCACCCGGCACAGGTAATGGTGCCTACGTATCACCTCCTCTTACCCGTATCACCAGAAGAACTGGAGTGGAAAACTCAGGTCATGGGGACAGGACGCAGTGGCTCAATCAAGGCAGCACAGGGCAAACAGGGCAGAGCCAGGCGGGAGAAGCTTGGGCTTGCAGAGGTGCAACCACACAAGTGAAGCACGGTGCCCAAGGGGTGCCTCCAGCCCGGTCCTGATTCACCAAACGGACAATCTTTAGGTGATACCAAATAAGACATAAAAGGCTCAAATCGTGGTCAGTATAGATTATCAGAGAATTACAAACAGTTGACACCCCGGGCAGGAGGTCATTACCTGAAAACTCTGCATATGGGCAGCACACAAGTTCGACTGCTTGAATTAATTCATGAACTTACAGGTGGATCCCTCAGGGAAGCCAGAAGTGGCAGCTGGGGCTGACTTAGGTGGTAGGAACTGGCATGAGACAGCTGGGCAACCTGTCGACAGAGGATAGAACAGAATGAACGAGCGTATCTGGCTGATAGTTCCAATGACTCTGAGTGTGGCCTTCGTACATGACGATCTCTGGCTGAGGCAGCCTGCCACAGATGTACCATGTGACAGAGATGGCAGGTGTTCCCCAGTACTCAAGCTCTCATATTTCCTTTTGGAACCCCTCAGTTGGATGCATGGTTGCCTTTCTGCAGACCGTATTTTCTTATCTGCTTTTCAGCAATATGTGGCCAAGTGGTTAAGTTTGATCCAAGGAGATGTGAGTAGAAATGATGCCACCTTAGCTGTGTCTTTCCCGTTAGTTGGAAATGGTGACAATGGGAGCAAACTTGTAAGCCAGCCGCTGTGGGTGTCTCCCACCTTGGATCATTCATCACTGGACTGAATCTGAGTGTCTGAGTCTGCTGAATACCACAGGTTGGATAATTTACGGTGAACGGGAATTTATTTGGCTTATGCTTCTGGGGGCGGGGAAGTCCAAGGTCAACGAGCTTGCATCTGACGAGGGCCTTTTTGTGCCCTCCTATGGCAGAGGGAGAAGGACAAGAGAGGGCAAGAAAGAGATGAAAGGGCCAAACTCATCCTTTCGTAAGAAGCCCACTCCTGCATCAACAAGCCCACTCCTGTGACAGTGAGCCCACTCCTGTGCCAGTGAGCCCACTCTGTGATGATGAGCCCACTTCTGCAATGACAAGCCCACTACTGTGACGATGAGCCCACTCTGTGACGATGAGCCCACTCCTGTGACAATGAGCCCACTCCTGTGACAGAGAGCCCACTCCTGTGACAGAGAGCCCATTCTGTGACAACGAGCCCACTCCTGTGACGACAAGCCCATTCCTGTGACAACAAGCCCACTCCTGCGACAATGGCAGTAACTGTTTGTGAGGGTGGTGCCTAAATGACCCAGACACCACCCATTAGGCCCCGCCTCCCAACACCACCACACCCAGGATGGAGCGTCCAACACCTGAACTTTGGGGACACATTCAAACCACAGCACCAAGGGAGAAATGAACTCTGTCTTTCTGGGAGATCTTTGTGACAGCAGCTTAGTCTATAAAATGTCCAATTTCCTTAAGTATTAATATTTAAGATACTCCTTCGGAAAAAGTTGTTAGATTTTTTATTTTACTGACAACGGATCCATTCAAATTACCTTATCCTACTAGTTCTCTTTCCAAAGACAGAATGAACATCTAGCGACATACGAATTCTATTTATTTTGTGTGTATTGCAAACTTTGAAAGACAAAATAAGACCTAATAAAATAGGAGGAAAAAGAGTAGACTGAACATAGGACTGGAAGTCAGAAGACATAGGTTCAAGTTCTTCTATAATATTAGCTGTGTGACGCAGCAAGTTAGATGTAGAATGTGTCCACCACCACCCTCATGGGTGGTGAAAGCATCAAACCTGACCATGTATCAGGAAGGAAATGACCTGCTCGTGCTGTGTAGTGGTAATCCCTCCCGCTGTCGGGGTGTGGCTTTTGCCCCACCTGCTGTTCCATGCCTCTGTGGGACAGTCATTTTCCAGAGTTGGGAGGGGCCTTGTAAATAGGAAAACCTTGATCTCAATGCTTCGCTCTTTTTTTCCTACAGCTACACTATTTGGTCTGTTTCGCAATTAACATTAAAACTTTATGAAGTTTTTACATTTCTCAAAAGTGGATTGTTTTGTAAAAAGGTTGTACAGCACTATTCTAAGATAGGGTTCTTTGTACGGCTTCGCGATCTGTGAAATCACTCGAAATTGTTTGTGAAAATGTAGGCCTGCACGCAAATTCTTCTAGAGGGAGGGGAGTCTTAGTTCTTGTTTCTGTTGCTGTTATTGAATGTGTGAGATGAATTTGTGAAAAACGAAAAAGAATGTACTTCTTACAGTTCTCGAGGCTGGGAAACCCAAGGTCAAGAAGTGGCAACTGGTGAGGACCCTCTTGTGGTGGGGACGCTGCCGAGCCTCGAGACGGCACAGGGCATTCCACGGCAAGGGGGCTGAGCGCACCAGCTCAGGTCTCTTTCTTCTCTTATAAAGCCACTAATGCCTCACCCTCAGGATCTCACCTAATCCTGATTACCTGCCAAAGGTCCCAGCTCTCAAATACCATAGCTGGATTTTCTGTCCTCTTAATACTGCTACAATGGGGATTAAGTTTCAACGTGAGTTTCTGAAAGGACAAACATTGAAACCATAGCCGAAGGTGCCTAACCTTAGATACTCAAAGGTTCTCTTGACTACCAAAAGATTAAGAGTCATTCAATTTTAAGTTTCAGCTGAGCACTCTAAGGATGGTCAGAGTTCACACATCGCTGTATTGATGGGTCTCAGCTCATTGATCAGATCCTTCACTTAAATGAGAGTCAGTATTTCCCACCATGAATCGTTTGGTTGATGGACCAGTACAGTCACAGACTCTTTTATCAAATGAGGGAAGACTCTGACTTTTGAAGGTCTAACTTCCACGTGTCCCTTCTACAAATGGTGCCAAACTCAGGACGCTTTCCTCTCCACGGACTACACCTCTTGGCATCCTTTTCGTCTTCTCTTTCTCCTTCCTCTGCTACGGATGCCACATGGATGCCAGCACCTTCCTCTCCTGGCCCCCGCCCTGGCCCAGCCCCAGCAAAGACTTGACCGAAGCCTGGGCTGAGGACCCAGGGTGACAGCATGTTTGTCTGTGAACCAGCATCTCTGGGTGAAAAGAAGGAGCAGTTTAAAATCACCTCCTCTGGTGCTGCTCCTTGGTGATCCCAGCAGGCTCTAGGTGAGGCACGGAGAAGCTACCTGTGCCTCTGTGTGACGCTGGGCGCCCATGGGCTCCACCGGCAGAGTGGCTGCTGTCGCGATGGAGAGATTAGTCCTTCTCATGCATCTGGACCACGGTGACTCAAAACCACTATATTTGCACTTGAAAGACATACTTCTTTTTAAAGGTGAGCTTCCTACATAGCTACACACGTAACATCTTTTAATGTTGATGCTTTAGCATTAACTCTATTTAGAGTTTGAACAGAGACAAAACATGCACCAGGGAATGTGGGAAAGGACCTTGGTTTGAAGGACCCACCCTCCTATTCACTGGGCTGGGTTTGATGCTCCCCATGGTGTGTGAGGAGGGGCTCAACCTAGAGGTTCCCCTTCCTTCGTGGCTGAAGCCTGGGCCTAGTTGACACTCACGTCTCAGATTCGGGGCATTGATGGAATGAGGTAGAACCCAACAGTCTTGTTCATTAAGTAACAGAGCAGAAGTAGCTTTTTAAACAAAAAACAGAGAAAGAGCAATCAAAGACTGTGTTCACGGGGGTGGCAGGAAAACATGATTGGGCTGTTCATGGGGTAGAGAGGAACAAAGTGAGTGGGAGAGTTGGGGAAAAGAGGAAGGGTGCTGGTGGGTCAGACGGGTAACTTCTTCAGGGCTCTTCTCACTGGGCCGAGCTGGAAACCCCACTAGAAACACACACAAAAATCACAGGAGCAGGCCCGGAGCGACAGATACAAACACACTTGCCAATTATTACTGGAAGAGAGCGTGACTAAAGCAAGAGCAGATGTTTTAAAAAAATAAAAGGTCACAGGCATTTTCAGACTATTAAAGCATTTATTTATGTAGTGAATTTGCATCTGGATTTCGTTGTCCCTGCTTTGATCTTTGCCTGTCACACACATGCAGTGAGAGGCTCATGTCGGAAGCGTGGATGGCTCAGGCACAACAGTTAAGATAAAAACAGTCAGAATGGCGCGAAGTCTCCTGAATAGAAGTGGCGGTTGTTCCAAACCTGAGGTGAATGAAAGCCTCCAGGCATTCAAATCACTATAAACCACCGAAATGAAATTGATTATTTATACAACACCTTCAAAATAAACACCTCTTCCTCAGAATGGGCCAACAAGTCGCAATTATCAATCTCGAGTTACTCTTAGGTTAGCAAATAATGATTCCAAGGTTTTTGGAAAAACAAGTAGCTTCTTCATATAAGCGGGATTCTGCAGTGTTTGTTCTTCTGTGTCTGGCCTGTTTCACCTGGCACAATGTACTGCAGGTTCATCTATGTTGTCACAAATGGCAGAATTTTCTTCTTTTTAAAGGCTTAATAATATTCCATTACATGTAAATGCAACATTTTCTGTATCCATTCATCCACTGACGGGCATTTAGGTTGCTTTTTACATCTTGGCTGTTGTGAATAATGCCTAATGAACATGGAGTACAGATATCTCTTCGACATACTGATTACCATTCATTTGAATATATACCCAGAAATGGGATTGCTGGATCACGTGGTAGTTCTATTTTTAATTTTTTGAGGAACCTGCAAACAGCTTTCCATAGTGACTGTACCATTTTGCATTCTCATCAACAGTGTACAAGGGTTTCAATTTCTCTACACCCTCACCAACACTTGTTACATATATTATTATTATTATTATTATTATTATAACCATTCTAAGAGGAGTGAGGTGATATCTCATTTTGGTTTTGATTTAGCACCTTTTCATATACCTGTTGGCCATTTGTATGTCTTCTATGGAAAAATGCCTATTCAGGTCCTTTGTCCAGTTTTTAATCAGGTTATTTGTTTTTTTGCCATTGAGTTGTGAAAGTTTCTCATGTAACACGAATATTAATCCTCTATGAGATACACGATTTGCAAATATTTTCTCCCATTCCATAGGTTAACTTTTCATTTTGTTGATTGTTTGCTGTGCAGAGGCTTTTTAGTTTGATGCGATCCAATTTGTCTATTTTTGTTTTAGTTGCCTGTGCTTTTGGTGTCATAGCCGAGAGATAATTGCCAGACAGCGCATGACCAGTGTGGCTTATTTTAAAGTGCATTTCAGAAGCATTAAAACCGAAAACGCTCGGCAGAAGAACCTACAGTAGTGAGTCTCTCCCAGTCAGCCTTCTGGAATTTGCCTTTTCACCAAACGCCTGTGAGTCTGCAGGCGTGGCAGGGATGGAATGTGAGGGTCACAACCACACTGGCAATTAAAAGGCAATTAACCAGCTCACCATTTCTTCTGGAGAAAAGCATGTGACATTTTCCAAGGTAAAAACATCGTGCGCAACTGCTAAGGTTGAAGCGGATGGCCCTCTGGACGCCCGGGGGTCGCTAAGGAGGAAGGAGGTGGCCCCCCGGGCACTGACGTGGGTGGAGAGCCTCCGTCAGCCACAAGAGCAAAGTGCTGAAACAGCTGAGAAATGCACTGCAATGACACAGACGTGTGCAGGATGACCGTGCGTGTGCGTGTACTGGGACACGCCAGGTTGCCCACGGTGATTTTTTCTGTGGGGCAGGGGAACGGAAGTGGTGGAGGAAGGGGTGAGGTGGGGACTTCCATTCACTCAGCTTGGACGCTTCCGGGTTGCCTTTTACAAACGTGCCCGTGTAAGTGCAGAGAATAAAAGAACAAAGGAGAACTCAGACGGAGCCGTGACCTCTCCGGCTGCGTCCAGCACTCCCCAACTCCGTGAGAAGTGGCAGGGCCGCACGGCCCACGTCTGCCCGAGGGCTCAGCACCACATTCTGGAACGCCGGCCACAAAGCCATGCCCTGGTGTGTGCAGCTGCCCACGGGACACTGGAGATTAGTCAGGGCGATCGGGCTAACAAAGCACTTCACGGCGCGTGCCGCCCAGTGTGTGTGAACACGCTCGTCACAGCTGAGACTGGATTCATACAGAGCAAAGCGAGGTGACGGTTTATCCAGGAAGGACATGCGATAGGAAAATCCACGTGATGAGCTGAGCCTGCGTGATGGCTTCAAAGGCGCACTTCTTTCTTTCACCCTGAAAGCAGTTGTGCCCCAGCCCTGCAGGAGGAACATCCTGACCGCCCTTCCACTTGTAACCTTTCCTTCTTTCTCAGAAAGCAGCAGTCGTTGTAAAATGTTTTCGCCCCGGGCTAAAACCTCTTCATAAACAACTCTTCTCCGCACGACCTTTCCGTGGTGTAGACACCAAGGGAAAATTGCGTGATGGCTTCTTCAGTTGTCTGTGCACCGGGGTTCTAATGGTGCTCAGGATGGCGCACCTTAGCTCTTGGTGGAGACAAACTGTTTTCCATTCTGGAAGATTCTATTGGTTTGGAACAGAGGTCAGTAGGCTGTAGTCCCTGGAGCCCAGTGCAGCTCTCAGACTGGTTTTGCACGGCCCGTGAGCTAAGAATGGATTTCACATTCTTCAATATTAAAAAAAAAAAAAATCAAAGGAAGAATAAATATTCCATGACATGTGAAAATGGTATGAAATTCAAATTTCATTTTCCATAAATACAGTTTTATGGGAACACAGTCACGCCCGTTCATAGGTATTCACGCCGTGAGAGCAGAACTGGGTAGCGATGGAGACCATACGACTTGCAAACCCTAAATGTTTACTACCTGGCCCTTTCCAGAAAAGGCCTGCCCGCCCGGCTTGGCGGAGTAATATTGGCGTCTGGGTCTTTCTCAGCAACAGCCTGGGAGAAGCCCTAGTTGAAGCTCTCCTTTAAGAGTCCTGTGAATGGATGATTAGTATGGGAAGTCACTCTCTAGCTGCTTGGGAGGCCCAGTTACTTATCCTAAGATTAGGTGAGGCGGCCCACGTGGGGTGTGCAGAGCGGGAATGCCAGGCGTAGCTGGTTAGGTGACGACCATCACCCTTAAAGCATGGCATCACATTGCGTTTCCTCATTTCTGAGACACTGTTCATTGTAATATGCACCATTGATTTAGTAATAGCTTTTCTAGGAAAAACAGAAACTCTGCTTGCATAATGTGTATTCGTTTTGGAAACACCAACGAGAAAACATGTTATTATTTTTCATGTGATTGCTTCACCGTGCCGCCCCCTCCCCAAGTGAGCTCCCCGGGGGCTGGTTGTGCCTCATTGGTTTTTGCAACCACAGGGCTCCAAGATGTCAGGAACATTTTGAGTAGGCTTTTGCAATCATTGGTGGGTTGTGACATTGATTTAGTGGATATACTTGCGACATTCAAAAAATGCAATAGGACACACTAGGACTAGATAGATGTATAGAATGATCAGGGTAGAATAGAACATAAAACAAAAGAACAGAAAATTTTCCCCATGGTGTAAGGTTCGTCCACGATGCTCTTGTTTGGTCACACACATGTGTGGTGGGTGGTGATATAAACGTGTTTCTCACTGCGGGTTGTAGGGAAACAAGTGTGCAGGCCCCTGCCTTGGTGGACACATTTGGGCTGTGCTCGGTTGTGATACGAGGTTGCACGCATTGGCGTGGGTCCCAGAACCGCAGAGCCGTGTCGGGTGTGGCCTTCAGGTCCCCACCAGGCCTGTGAGGACGGGCGGCCCCCTGACAGACGCTCCCCCCACCAGCCCCTCCCGAGCTCCGCACTGCACTGACGCGGTGAAGGTCGCCCAGCCACAGACGCCGTGACTCCTGTTGGGGACCAAGATTCACACCTCAAAGCAACAAGGAGCGCGGCGAGAGTGCTGGGGACAGGCGTTGAAGGTGTCGGGGACAGAGGAGGCGAAGCCCCGGCGAGCGATGTCCTCCTCCGGCTGCCGCGTTCAGCGGGCCGAGGCCTGATCTCCGCAGTGCTCAGCAGCCACGCGGCCTTGCACCGGCGTCCTCGGGCAAAGTGCTGTGTCAGCTCCAAACGTGGAACACGGTCATCTCCGGGCAGTCACACTGGGCGTCTCGGGGTCACTGGGCCCTTCCTCCAGAGAGCGAGGGTTGAGCTGGGAGAACAGACAGGCTGTGGAGCCGTCCTGGTCCACACCGGAGCCCCAGGCCCCAGAACTTCCGCAGGAGAGGCAGTTGAAGAAAAGCACCCCGAGGGGAAGGAGGAAGAGGAGAAGGTGTCTCCCTGAGGGGTCAGGACCCATCCAAGCAGCCCACTGAGCCTGAGCAGGAACAGCGATGTGAGAAGGGCCAGCGGGAGCATGTTGTGCACGAGAGGCCACCCCACAAGGAGACACGTGGCACTGCCAACACCGTGGTTCAGCAAATGCCCTTGAAGCTGATACTGGGAGGGCAGGCTGAGCAGGCAGGGAGCCCTGACCTCCACCCCCCCTTCCAGAGTCATTAGGGCCTCCGCTCCCTGGCAAGATGACTGGAAACCTTGCCGAGGAAGCCGACGGGGCTGCGTTGGTGCACGGGCGTGCCTGGGGCAGAGGACAAGGGTGTCTGCAGGGCGGCAGCCCGGCCAGTGTGGCGGATTTGGCCAGGTTCAGCACACCTGGAGGATGGGAGGAGGAAACTGTATCTTTGGTAGGGGTGGAAAGCAGGCCGACCTGAAAGGATGCAGGAACGAGCACAGAATATTGGTTCTTTTGGGCTCCACTAAAAGCAGCAGCCTTCCTTGCCAACCAGCCAGGCACCCTCGGGGATGGGCAGTGGCTCCCTCTTCGCCGTCATTCATTTACTTCCCTTTGCTGCCGTCGGTGACCTCCAAAGGGGCAAGATCAGGTCCCCGCCCCCCCCACCGCCCGGCTCGTGTGCCCAGAGCTTCCTGCCCGCAGGCCATAGTGCAGAGAAGCGGTGCTTAGATCGACTTTGGTGAATAAACGAGTGAATGAAGAAATTTCATGGCTAATTATTCAGTCGTTGCTGTGGTCTGAATGTTTGTTTCCTCAAAATTCACATGTTGAAATCCTCACGCCCAAGGTGATGGTATTGGAAGGTGGGGCCTTTGGAAGGTGATTAGGTCACGGGGACAGAGCCCTCATGGGTGGGATTAGTGGCCTTATACAAGAGCACTGAGAGAGACCCCTTCCCCCTTCCGCCACACGAGGGCTCGGCTGGAAGGCAGTGTCTGCGCACCAGAGAGCCCTCGGCGGACACGCAACCGCAGCGCCTTGCTCTTAAACTTCCCAGCCTCCGGACCTGTGAGCAATAATTTCTGTTCTCTGTCAGCCACCAGGCTAAGGTGCTTTGTCGTAGCAGCCCAAGGGACTCAGAAAGTCGTCTTCAAGTTGTGTGAATGGTGACCTTTAAAACATCCCGTGGGGGCGAGAAGATAAATTGGCTGAACCCAAACTCGGGGATGTGGGGCAGCTGCGGAGGAGAGGTCCCTGTCCCAGGTACTTTGGGAAACGAAACAGGAGCTGGGAAATGTTGCAAGGTTCCTCGAGCCCTGTCATGGCGCTCCGCCGCAGCACGGGTCTACGCAAGATTGCTGCAGGACAGACCCGCGAATAAATGGCTTAGAAAAAAAATCTCGGAATATCTGTCAGCTCAAGAGTTTAGGATTCTATGCAAACTAAGATTTTGACATTGTGTTTTAGGGACTGTACCTTCCTCATCTCTGTGTCCTTTGAACCACCTGGCAGAGGGTCCAGCCCCTTGTAGGTGCTCAATGTATATGTTTGCTTGAATCCAGCTGGTTTAATGTCATTCCATTTTATTGCAATTAAATGTAGATCTGAGTTTTGTTTTTAAAAATTATTGTATTTTTTTAAGTGGGGTTGATTGGTGTGAGTCAGCAATTATTTAAACTCTTTATAAATAAAGATACATAAGAAATGAGGGATACTCTCTTCTCCCAAAAAAGAACATTTTTTTCAAGTAGAATTTCAGTGACTTAAATGCAGAAGGAATCGTGCAGCTCACATCCTAGACTACTTTGCAAAGAAGGTGCTGCCCTGGCCAGGAGCAAGATGAAAAACTATCACTATTAGGAATGAAAAAACCAGAGGTCAGGGAGGTTAAGGGAACAGCTCAGGGTCAGATCACCAGGGCTCAGGCCCTGGATCCACTGAGCCGACGTGGACATCGTGTCTCTGCAGCTTTCCTGACAGTCGTCCTTCCCTCCTGGTGTGGACCAGGGCTGAGACGGTTGTAATCTAGCTGTGAGACCACTGGCGGAAGATGCCAGAGAGGACAGCTCTGTGTAGCTCTGCTCACATTTTTATTTGCAAAACTAATGCACTTTTCTAGAAATAAATAAATCAATAAATAGTATAATAAATTCAAAGAAAATTTTAAAGTAAAAAGTGGAATTTTCCACGTTCCCACGTCTGAATCCCACTCCTCTGGCATGTAAGAGGATCAAGGAACCACTCACCAGAGACAGTCTCATATCCGACGTTCCCACTCAAGCGGGTGCAGGAGGCAGCCACCGAGACTGAGCGTGAGCCAGGAGGGACCCCAGGAGAGCAAGTGTCTCCCAGAGATCCCGAGTCAGTGGTGTGGGCAGCTGCTGACCGTCTCACGCGTGTGGTGGGCTTGCCTTCCAGTCCTTGTCTTGTGTTTACAAACACACATGGGCACTCCATCTGTAGTATACTTCATATTACACATGCATGCTATTTGTGCACGTAGTCTGTACTTGTTAGCATGTTTGGGCTGCTAGGGAAAACCAAACCCAGACTCAATGACCTTTAAACAGTGACGAGAAGGTGCTGCCTACATCACAGAACAAAAAGCCCCAAGCTACATTTACCCCATTTTAAGTTAATTTCATTGCTCTCTGACGTCGTTTAGGATGCAGATTCCTTCCACATCACCTTTGTCTTCCTGTGTAGGTGAATTTTGTACTTTGCTTGTTCATCACAAGCCAGACATGGCCTGGCAGCTCCAGCCATTGTAGGCAGATATCAGACATTGAGACATTTAGTGGAAGAAGAGAGACAGTCTTTCTGTTTTTCTGTATCAGAGAAAAAAACCTTTCTAGAACCTCCTAGCAAACTTCTCAGGTTTCCCTGCCCTGAATTGGGCCACTAGCCCATTCTTAGTTCAGTCACTGGTATTGGCGTGACTGTCCTGGGTCTTTGGGACACAGCCCTGAGTGCACGGAGGCAGTGCCAGAGAGGGGGGCCCCGGGTGGCAGGTAACTTTCCGCTGTGCTCACACGTTTCCGAAGTGAGACACGGCTGCCGCAGACGTCTGCCTCTTGCTTTTTAGATACAAACATAAACATCTCGGTTTCTTCCACGTCAGTACAAATAATATACTTCATATTTGTTAGAGGATTCGATCCTTCTGTAGTCCACAGTGTGGACATGCCCTAATTCGTTTGAGATTTCCCCTGCTGATGAACAGGCACATTGTTCTAACTCTTCACTACTACAACCCTGGAATATTTGGATATAGAACAGATTCCTACACTCTAGATAAATCCCGAGATGCCTAGGTTCCTAGCTTCTCACTTCTAGATTCCTAATGGCTAGTGTCAAAGATCCACGATTCTCACACTGTGGCGGGTGCCACTGTTAACACGTTGCCCTTCAGCCGGCGCGGTGGTGCAGCGCGCGTTCCCGCCAGGGCGTGAGCACTGGTCTTTCAGCACACGCTCCCACCAGCGCTGGGTGTGCGGGGCCTTCTATTCTAACCACCTAAATTCTGAAGACTTGCAACTGATACTAAATCGCTTTTGTTTTTACTCCTAGAGAAGCCTCCTAGCTTCAGAGAGAAAGGGGAAGAAATGCTCTGGCTCTTCCCCTCCTCCCGCCCTCCGGTCTCACCGCAAAACGTCCCACTGGCCAGGCCCGCCAGAGCCGGAGGGTGGGCAACGCTGGGGAGTGCGGTGCTCGATGCCCGCAGGTCAGCAGAGCGCGCCGGGGCCTGGGGGTGGAGGGGCAAATGACAACACAGCCATCGCGGCTCCCACGCGGGTGATGCCCCTGTCCCCGGGTCTCTCTGCCGCCACAGTGTGCCTGGCTCGGCGGCACTGTTTCCCACTTTCCACCTTTCCAGTATCCGATTCATTCCATGCAGATCCTTCCAGAGTAAAGGCTTGTCCTTCCCATGCAGAGAGCCTGGGCCCTCCACCGTTTCAGCCAGCCGTTTTCACACCCTGCCTCGGGAGAGCCGCCCTGTGCTGGGGGCCGGGGGGGTCCATTCTCACAGACACAGGGGTGCACTCCGCCAGCTGCACCGCAACAAAGCATGTTCAAGGCTGTGTGTGGCGATGCAGGAAGGAATCCCATGGAAATTTGGGAAGTTGCAGAGCAGAATTGAGCCTCATGGGAGTTGAACCCAGAAGGTCACTCGGGTCCCAAGGAAGCTCCAGACCCGTCTTCAGTGGAGATTTGGGGTTTGCCCACCATGACCACGATGGACCACTCTCCCGTGTGTTCCTGCACTTTACCTGCTACCCACGACTGACTTCGCTCTCCACCTTTAGCATAATTTATTCAGTGAACCCATAACTGACGCTTCCTCTCAACTCCGGACCCTCGTGGGATGGGGGTGTCTGGGGCCTCTCAGCACCCTTTCAGTTTCTAGTGCCAGTGTTTGCGCTTAAGTACTTTAGTGTTTCCCGATTCAGATTCTTGAGAACAGAATCCGACAGGCCCTGTTTGGGGGGCTGGTGCTGGCTGCCGGCAGGCCCCGCCTCCGAGACCCTCCCTGGTCCAGCGAGCCTGGCTTAGAGGGTCGTTGTGCTTTGGGAAGCAGGACCACATAGGAGGGGTGGGGCCCTGAGGACGAGGGGTGTCGGGGTGAAGCGGACACCTCTGCTTCCTCGAGTCGCTCTCACTTTTCTGTGTGATTTGCTCTTTGACTAGCCAATAACCTCCTTAATTACAGTGACCGCAGTAACTGTTACTACAGTAGCAATCCTTTCATGTCCTCCACAGAATCCAGCCCAGTCCTCTCACTGGTTCGTGCCCTCACCCATTCAGCAAATGACCAGTGAATCCCGTCGCTGTCAGGCACTGGGCCAGACCCTGGAGATACGGGAGAGAGACGTGTCTTCCCTCCCAGGACCTGCCTCCGCCCTGTGGGTCCTACTTTTGCAAACCTCCTTCCCTCCTTCGTGTGTTCCAGAGACGACTCTGGGCCTTGGAAATGCCAAGACCAGAAACTCAAAAGCCACGAGGCCTCGTTTCAGCTCTTGCATCTGCCTGTCTTTGAGGGTCAGCGGCGTCCTCCGCACAAGCACGTCCCTGCATGTGGCATTGGACACGGCCAGGGACGGCCCCTGAGCCTCGGCTGGGCAGAGCGCTTGGACTCGGCCCTCCTGATGTCCACGCCGTGACTTCGTATGGTCCACCCTTTAAAGGGACACGAACTGAGAAGACACAGCCAAGTCCTGTCCTT